>VZTO01005178.1:8938-45932 GCA_013400615.1 Syrrhaptes paradoxus
GATGCTCTGCAGGATGAGGATGTTTTGCGGGATGTGGTCACCGCCACACCCTCATGCAAGAGGCAATTCAGTTAGAACTGAAGCACCCTGGGAAGGGGAGGCGGTGGTTACGATTTTCCTCCTAATAGCAATTTAATTGCTGCTGAAGCCCCTCCCGAAACGCTTCTGAACAACAGGCAAGTCCCCCAGGGCAGCACCGCTGCCATTATCCTTCCAGAGGACGCACTCAGCAGCATCAAAGTCTGCCTGAGGCTGAAGGAGGTGCAGAGCCAGGGAGGTTTTTAGCTTTTCCTCATATATATCACCCAGGAGGCAGAGAGAGCCGGTTTAGCGGGACAGGAAGAGATGCACTGTTCGGTTTTATTTGCATTAATCAAAAGGAGGGAGCCTCCGCCCAGCCTGGCCCCGCTCAGGCCTCCTGAAGGCCAGGCTCTGTGTGACACCGAGAGCCCACCCCTGGGGCCGCTACTACCACTCCGGGGAGCCCGGGGCAGGTGCAAATCGGAGCCGGGGATCTCTGAGCGGAGAGACATGGCTACCAGAGAGGGAATGCGGCGGGAGAAGCCGAACCCCCTCAGCTGGGCCGGCTGAAGGGAGCCCAAACCACCGCACCCCAGCCCTCCGCGCTCCCCCTCACCCTGAGGGGAACTGAGCGCGCCGCAAGGCCTGCCGGGACGTGTAGTTTCCCTCCCACCCTCCAGCCCCGCCCCTCGGCGCTGATTGTACTACATTTCCCGTCATGCATTGCCGCGCTCCTAGGGGAGAGGCGCGATTGGCGGGGCAGCGGCGCCGGAGGGCGGGGCCAGGGGGTTGTTGTCGAGCCGCGGGGCCGCGCGCAGGGAGGGGCGGCTTGGCGGGGGCGCGCGGCGATCGCCGTTATTCACCGTCGGGAGCGTTCGCTGAGGTAAATAACGGCCGCCGCGGGGAGCCCTGGCTTCCTCCCACCTCCCCCGTGCTCCAGGACACCCGCCCGCCCTCTCTGGCTGTTCCCCTCCCTCAGGCGATGCGCGGAGGTGGTGAAGTGAAGGAGTGAAGCCGCCGCCGCCGTTGTCATCACCCCCCCACCCGCGACACACCCTCACAGACGGCGACATGGGCGAGTGCGGAGCCCCCGGGGATGTCAACTCCAACGTGCTGGTCGCCCGCAGCACCGGCGACGCGCAGCTGGACAAGGCGGTGTGGCAGTGGCTGAGCTGGGACAAGGTGGGTGTGTGTGGAGAGGGGGCGGCGGGAACACTCCCCCCTGCCCGGGAGGGGCTTCTCCATCCTCTCAGGGTTGTTCTGTCACCTGTCCCATCGCTTTATGCCGTCTCCTTCCCATCTTTTGGTCGCTTGTCCCTCCCTGAGGCCCTCTGCATCCCCTCCCAGGGGAGTGGGTCCCTCCCAGGGCCCTTTCTTGGGGGTTTCAAAAAAAATAAACTCACAGAATCCGGCCAAATGTGGAAAAGCTGCTGTGGGTGAGGCACCCTGAGGCTGGGAGAGCGGCAAGGTGAGGGATGTGGCCGCCCAGGGACCCTACCTGGCGAAGGGGAGGTCTGATGGCATTTTCCTGGCACGTGGAGCGCGGCACCTGCTTCGTGTGCGACGGCGGCTTCGTTAAGGCAGAAACACGCGTTTTGTGAAAATGCCTTCCAATGCAGCTAGGGTCGAATGGCATCGTTGCGGTTTTCTTAGCTTCCTGAATTTAACACAATAAAACAAACTCCAGAGATTTAATTTCTGGCTCACTCCTTTCCTTTTCAGCTCCAACCGCGTGCCAAGAGGACTGTGGGCTTGGTTAGTTCTGATTGACCCATCCAAAGTGAATTGGGGGCTGTAATAATAATAATAATATGGTATAGGAGGTTATTTTGCTTAACTTGTTGAAAGGGTTATTTGTTTTTTTGGGTTTTTTTTAAAGTGGTTTGTCCCAACCTCATATCTTGTGCTTTAAAAAATATCTTTGATATGGGGGAGGGTAAACTACTAGTGCACCAGTGGCTTAGGTTTCTGTCTGTGGCTTCTTGTTTGTCTTTTTTTTTTTTCTTGGAGTGATTATCAATGTGTTTATAGTGTTTCCTCTTTGCTTTTGTCCTGTCAGAATCAAAGCAGGAGGGCTACGAAGCAAATTCTACATGAGGGCCCTTAGATGAGCTTTCTGCTCCTTGGAAATCTGCTCTCTCCTTTCATTTTTGCAGGAATTAACACTTGCTGTCTGCACAGTCTTTGCTCAGAGCTGCTGTTGTGTATTTGGGAATCGAGGCGTGGGGGAGGGAAGGAGTGGGAAAGGGAAATAGCGTTCCTGATAATACACTTGATAACCCAGATTGAACTCTAGTATTTTTTTTTATTTTATATAACTTGTTGTTAGTGTATTGAAAGGTGGGTTTGTTTTTTTTTTAAACAGATTAATATATGTTTCTCCTAAAAATATATGAAGAAGGAGAACTTAGACTTTTTAATGTTAAGGTTGTGGGGGGAAAAAATTCGGTTAAAACCAGCAATAGTGAAATATTACGGTTTCTATAGCTCCTTCTAAGGCCCAACTTAACCAATAAAATACGAACTGAAGAGTGACTTTGGTTGTACCTGTTTACCCTTGCTTCCGTAGATGACTGCCATGACCTTTCCTACAAGGCTGTTTGAACTTACTCCTTGGAGAGATTTCAAAGAGCGTTCCTGTGAGTTTTGAGAACTCAAAATCGCCCGGAGAAGGAGGACTCGGTGCTCCTGCAGCAGCGGGGGCTCTATGGCGGGGGGCCCGGGTGGTTCAGTTGCTCTGTAGGGGATGTAAAGGGAAGAGGTGAAGGTGTTGTGGGATGGGAAGGTGAGGAGAAACCAGCAAATATGGCCTGAGGAAGGATTATTTGTCTGATGCTGTCGTATTTCACCACAAACCTAGGAAATGAGGCCTCTGTAGGTTTGCTGCTTATCAAACACCTTCAGAAGGAGCTGCCTCTGTCTCCCCCCTTCCCTGCCACCCACCTTCCTTGCCCGTAGGGACTTTTGCTGCCTCTGATCAAGGAATGTGCTACATTCACAGCTCTTATTTAGCTGTGGGGAGCATTTGTCCTCTAACTTAGTTGAAAATGACTTGCTGTAATTAATTCTTGGAGCTGTGCTATTCATCCCTTTGGGTTTGGGTATATGTGCTAACCTCTTTCAAAACCGCAGCTGGTTGCGGGCTGGGAAGTGGGTGGGTGAAGGGAGCCTGCCATATGATTATCCTTCTGCTTTCTCCTGTCTCTCATCAGCATCCTGCATCTTCATTAATCTTCTAGCAACTGGTTTAAAGGAAGCTCACTGGCTAAATCTTCCTTCCCATTCTCTCTCCTTAATTGCTGCAAGTTTACTTTTTTCTTTGAGACAGGCTTGGAGGCACAAGACACCCATCTTTTGTTCAGTCCTCATTGGTAAACTGGGGGAACAGTTAGTCATTGTTCTGTATTTTCTGCCTTTCATCCTTTTCATCCACTCTAACTTTCCTTTTGTCCTTCCACATCTGCCTTGAGTCTTCTAAAGGAGTCTGGCTTGTGCAGAAAGCTGTGGCAGAGTGGTTGTCTCCAACAAAACCACCTCTCTTTAGAGCAAAAATATGAGAATTTTGGACCTTGGTTGTAGCAGTGGTTTTACGTGCTTGTCCTGGGTAGCTTTATAGAGTGGCAAGAATGTGCTACAAACAGAAGGGCATGAAAATGAGGTGTGATCGGACCAGGAACTGAGTGTTTATTGCACGTGGGAGCAGAGGAGGTTTTAGTGGGAGTCTGAGGGTCAGGTGCTGGCTTAGCAGCTGGTGGGAGAGAAGAGTGATTAGGATCCTGATCCTTAATCAAAAACCTGGTCCCAGAGCTTCTCAGGTTTGCACGAAAGTCAGAGTAGATAGCAGGTACCCTCTTGCTTTCCCTCAGTAAGTCCTCACTCTGTAAAAATGAAGCCTAAGCTCAAGCTGTTGGCTGCTGGCTTGTTAATCAGCCCTGTGGGATTGCTGACGAGACTCCTGTTCCCCGGACGTGCTCAGTGTAGCCTCGATTTTCCCATCTCCAGTAAAGATGGAGGAGTGTTCTGGGGCTGTGGTTGTGGTGAGTGTGCCTGGGAGAGGGGGATGCTTTGTGGCTGTTACAAAGGCACTGTTAGAACATGACCTGGAGGAAAAACTTGAATTGATTCTCCAGGAGCTGTATGTTCAGGCCCTTTTCACTGTACTCTCATTTTATTTTACTAATTAATAGGCTCACTGTCAGCACACAACTGTAGTGTGCATGGCTTCCTACTTGCTAGCAAGGTGCCTGGTTGGTTTTGGGGCTTTTTTGGAGTGCCCCTCAGTGCTTTTTTAAAATTTTTGTGATGCATTTCAAAAGGAAATTCTCTTGGTCATTAGAGACCAATAACTTGCTCCTGTAACTCAACTTGCAATATTTTTTCTTATTAAGACTTTTAAGTGATTTTTTTTTTTTCAAGGATAAAAATGGGACAATAAAGTCTAGGAATTGGCCACAAGCAGGAAGATAAATTCTTCAAAATTACATGTATGCATTGCAAGCTCTAACATTAAAACATGGGAGATAAAATTGTGAATTATTCAAACAGTTGATTCTGGGTAGGCTGGGGCACAAAACCCATCTTGGTACAACCAAGACTATTGAGAGCATGAAAAGGAATCAGTGAAATGAGGGAAGCTCTGAAATGACACTGTGCTTAGTGCTGGTTCTAAGCCATTAAACCAGATGAATTCCATCAGGATAGTCTTGAAGCTCGTACTTCATGGCATTACTCAGTGTGGTGATCGATAAGCTGTATTGCTGTCTGTGTTTGTCGTCATGGAAAAGAGAATATCGCTGTTCTGTGGTTACACATTTTAACTTTCAGATGTCAGAAATCAGATTTGAGCATTAAGACTTGCTTTGTATAATTTGGAGCTTCCCTGTGTTGGATACCTCCGAGTTCATAAATGTAGGTATTCTGAATGATGTCGGATTTTTTTTCTTTTTGAAACGGGTGGTCTGCACATATTTAGGTGGTCTAATGATTTTAAAATGGATGGGTTTTATTCTGCATGGGGTCATAATGAGAGAAAAGCAGAAAGAAGGCAGTCTCGCCCTTCCTCGGTGCTACGCTTCCCCCTCCCTACCTCCCTGAGCTGGCACAGTATCCCTGCGGTTGTGCAGGGAGTGGATCCAGGGTGGCGGGGGGTGGAATTTGTTATTGATCAGTCGCTGCAGCTGCACAAATGTTTTCCCTGACAGGAGGAATGGGCCAGCACATTAGCGGGAGCAGTCGGGGAATGTCAGACCTGTCTCCTTCAGCAAGTGTGTTGTAAAGCAGTACTACAGTAGGTTCAATGCAGTTTATTTACAAAGACATGCGGAAATGACTGTAAAAAAAACAGTTATGTAAGGTTTTTTTGTTTCTTGTTTTGTCCTGGGCCGAGATAAGAGGTGGCTCGTCTGCTGGCCTGTGCAGCTGGTTCCTGGGGAGCCCTGCAGCACCCAGCCTGGTGCCTTCCGCCCCCCTGGGTTCCTCTGTGCTGTTCTCAGATTTATTCATAGGCACATGTTATAGATGTGCATTTCTATATCTATATGCATATGTGTGTATCACATAGATATATGAACACATATTTTAAGAGACATAAATCAACAAGAACAGCAAGAAACAACCCAAAAAGGTTACCAAAAAAGACAGCACCAACTGGAAGAACCAGACAAGGGGTTCATGAATCAGGAATTTTCTTTTTGAGGGATTTCATGTCTTAAGGTAGGTGGCAGGGAGGTTACCCTGTCTAGGGGTTTTCTAGCAGCTGGTAGGGCAGTGGTGGGGTTCGGAGACGGTGGGTGGTGGGGAGGTGACTTTGGCTGTGGCTGTGGGGAGCTTCTGGCTGCCTGCAGGATGATGATGGGGTATGGAGGTGGTGGGTGGTGTGGTGCTGCCTTTGCCCACGGCTGTGGGGAGCACCCAGCTGCCCGTAGGTACGTGATGGGGTGCGGAGATGGGGTTGGTAGGATATGGAGATGGCTGGTGGTGCAGTGCTGCCTTTGTCCAGGGCTGTGGGTGTGGACTGTACCTAAAAATGTCCTTTCAGCCCCCTTCCTCCACTCTTATGGCCTCCCTACCAGAAGCAGCTGACTGTTACAGGGGTGGTGTGGCTTACTGAGGGACCAGGATTTGGGAACAAAATGCCAACATGACAAACTCAGTGTAAATATACCCCAGGGGGCTGGTAGGGACAAGGGATGTTCTGTAGGGAACCTTTTACCCCTCAAGTGTGGTCCCTACAGCCGTAGGTAGAGGCTGTGGTTTGCTCTACCATCACCTTTCCCTCTCCTGCTGCAGTAACTAGCCTGAGTAACTGCAGCTGCCTAACTAATTTTCTCCTAAAAATGTTGCTGTGGTTGCTGACTAGAAAGCAAAAATTTATTGCGTAAAAAGAGGAAATGAGAACCTACGATTTCTAAGGGAAATTGTAAATGAGAACTTGGTGCAAGTGCTGATGCCAGTCTTAACATGTGTATAGCCACAGCCAATGTTCTGTTTTTCTCCTTTTAGGAGTTCCTACAAATAGTTACTCGGGTGTGTTTGGATTTTAGGGACTCATCCTGACTTTTTTTTAATGGAAAAAAGCTTGAAACAATTGCTGATTATAAACCAAAGGCTGGCTGGCGAAGCTTGATGCACTTCATTTGTGGCTGTCAAATTTGCTGAATTCTAAGCAAATTTGAGACCTTTTGGGTTTTTTTTCCCCCTTCTTCCGGGCTACATCTGTAACGAGTGTCTGCAGAACAAAAAGTGATTGCAGTGGGAGTTGTAAAGTGCCACTTGTTTTGACAGGGTATTAGCTTTGAAACCTAACTCTGGCAGCAAGTAGACGTTATTAACGTGATTGGGAATGAAGGAACCAGTGAGAAATACTCGGTTAATGCCCTTGTACTTCAGTTCTTCAGTTGTTTCAGATAATGTATCTTGATGAGCTACAAAAAAAGTGTAGCTCTGTCTCAGCAGGCAGTTGCACAGAACATGGAAAACTGAAGATGAAGAAAGATAATCCCGAATTCAGCAGAGAATATATATATTTATTAAACAAAACCTCAAGGGTTTCTTAAACGTGTTGATGTTGCAGAGTCTCAACTGCTGCATTGAACGGCTGCAGGACATGACCCCACTGTTCTGTCTTGTATCTGCTTCTGACAGTAAGTTTTTTATATGTGATTTAAACAATACTTCACATCCCCAGCGGGCTCATCTCCTTCCCTCTGCGTAAAAGCCATTATAACCACTTTAAAATTTAACTCCCCAGGACCACTAATACAGGTTATGTAAAGTTCCTGATTGAGAACTAGTCAGAAACAACACCGGTAACTTCCAAAAGACAATCTGGAAGTAATACTAGCTTTCTGGAGATGGTGTGTATATACATTAGTGTAATTATTTTATTTTACACTAATGCAGGACTCTTTTTTTTCTCATGTAAGTGCAGAACTGTGTTCAGACTCTTACCCATGCACTGACCTGCCTGTCTCTCTCTCATAAATGTTTTTTGTTTCTGTTTCTTTGTGACAGTGAATCTGAAGTGCTGAAGGGGAGGTTCTGATGGCCTCATTCTCTCTCCTGCCAGCTTGCTGGTAATGCAAAACCCACTCTCTGAGAATGAGAGGACTCCTTGAATGTACTTGGTTGAGTCTCCTGAAATGGGATAGGAAAACATTGCCTGACCTCTGGTTGCTCTTTACTTCCCACATATCAAATGACAAGCCTCAAAGCTATTTAAAAATTAGAATGCTTCACAAATTTACGTCTTAAAATGGTAGATTAATGTCGCTGAGGGCACTCACATCAGGTTTGTAGGTGCTGGCACACTGGGAAGTAAATGGTTGAGGGCAGAGCTGCTATTCAAGGGGAAGTAGACAGATTTGGGAATGGACCAGCAGGGACATTAACTTAAAGTCAATGAGGACAAACTTCTCTTAAGAAAGAGGAACCTGCTGTGGCAGTGCAAGCTGGGAGCCTCTGGAGGCAGCCTGCCCTGACAGCGGAGCCTGGGCCATTGTGGGGCAGGAATTATCTCCCTTTACTCAGCACTTGTTAGCCTGCATCCAGACACAGCCTCTGGTTTTGGGCCCCCCAGTACAAGATAGGTATGGACAAACTGGTGGAAGTTCAGGAGAGGGGCTCCAGGATGGCTGGAGGCTGGAACACTCTCCTGTGAGGTGAGACTGAGGGAGCTGGTGCTGTTTTTCCTGCTTATTCTCTCCTTGCAGAACCAAGGGGGAAAAAAAGAAGGTGAGAGCCGCAGACAGCCCAGTCACCAGCCAGAGGCACCTCTTTCCTTTGCTGTCCCTCTTCTGGCCCCAACAGTTACATTCAGGTAGCACGCACCTCTCCTTCCAGGGCCCTCCTGGCCACTGTCACCTTATCTGCCGCCTCCTTGTGCGCTGGTGGCAGTGGCCAGAACCCCTTCCCCACCCAGAGCAGGACAAACAGCATCTGTTGCTGCTTGATTGCCACGTGTCCTGCCTCCTGACCTATATATATATATGTGTGTGTGCATGAGGGGTGGGGCCCTATGGCGTGGTGGCTGCTTGTCAGATGTGTGGAAAGCTGTTTGGCTGGCAGCAGAGGTCTTTGTATCCCTTAGGATGTGGGTCTCGCTTCCATCCCCAGTGTTGCCCTCTTTGCCTTTGGGAGGTTGGTCCCTGTGGGCTTGAAGGACCCGGCTCTCTGCCAAATGGTTTTCCCACCAGTAAGTAATCCTCTGAAAACCAGTAGCAGTGTGGGGCTCAGAGGCTTTGAAGGGTCCGTCTCTCCCCTCTTTGGGGAGAGTCATTGCAGCTTCTGCCAGACATCCTGCCCGGTGCTGAGCTCAGGCCTGTGCACACACATTCCTGTTGCAGCAGGCAGAGCCTGCCAAAGCCGTGGCACTGAAGTGGACTCGGCGTCTTCTTTTTCCCCATTCCCTAACCACTTCCTAGCGTGGGATAGCAACTGCAGCCTAGTTACTGGGTGTTGTGGTTTTAAACCCAGCTGGCCGCAAACAAACACCACGCAACCGCTCACTCGCCCTTCCCCCTCCCAGGGGTGGGGGAGAGAATTAAAGGGGTGAAGGGAGAAGAGGCTCGTGAGGTGAGGTAAGAACAGTTTCATAACTAATCTACAACAAAAATTAAAATAATAATGATAATAGTAATATATACAAATATACAGCAGATACTGCCCACCATCTGATGACCGAAGCTCAGCTCATTCCTGGCTAACGATCCTGGAGCAGAGAGAGTCCTGAAACTGCAGTCTGAAAAGAGAGAAGAGTCCAAGAGACTGAGAGCTGACTGAGAGAGGGAAACAACCCCAAGAGCAAGGGGCAACCCAGAGACAGAGCGAACATTTCTGGACAGATCCAGATCTCTCTCCTGGCCATGCCGGGCATGGGATGGAACAGACCATCGGCCAGTTTGGTCTCAGTCCTAAACCTGAGGTGGAATCCTGGGCTGGTCCCTGGGGCTGTGCTCCCTCCCAGCTCCTCCTGCCCCTGCAGCCACGGGCACAGCAGAGAAGCTGGAAAGTCCTTGAGTGTCCTGGCAGCAGCTCTGCCCATCAGTGTGTGATCAGCTTCTCCCCAGCACAAACCCCAACAGCCTCACACCAGCTGCTGGGGAGAGAGTTCCCTCTGTCCCAGCCCAAACCAGGGCTTTGGGATGTTCCCTGCTCAGCTTCCCGGGGCAGTGAGGGAGAAACCGCACCTGGCAGTCAGCCCCTGAACCCTTTGGGGCATAGACACCAGACGAGCCACCAACGCTTCTGGAGTGGCTGGGGGACCCTAGGAAAGACCACAAGTCGTGTTGGTGGGATAAGGCTGCAGGCACTGAGCTCACCACAGCACCTTTGCCGTCATCTCCCACCCTCTGTGCCACCAGCAGTGACGCTGCACTGGCTGAGGTCCCTACCCTGACCTGTGTTCCCTGAGCTGCTCTGCTGGCTGCAAGTGCTTCAGCTGCTCTTCCAGAAAGTCTCGTTGGCCAGCGGTGCAGAGATTTGGCGTGCTCGGATACTGAAAGAAATGCTAATTTTGAGTCATTGACATCCACGTCCTGCTTGACTTTAGAAGACACACTGAATTCTGTGCACTCTTCAGATCACTAAATCCGTGAGAAGAATTTGAATTGCTTTGTTACAGCCGTTGGGGATGCAGTGATATCTCGGAGCATTGCTTTTATTAAGGAATTACTGGTTTTGTATGATACAGCCTAGTTTATTCCCGCTGAAAGAAAGCTTTAGGCAGTCTTGCAGTTTTTTGTTTTGTTTTTTTGGGGTTTTTTTTGAGGATATTAAAAATAATGTCCCAAAGCTGTAGTTGATAATCTCTGCGGACCTTCTCCTTTGCTTACGCTGGACTTCTGTGCTGTGATTAACGGAGTTTAGTGACGTACCGATCCAGGCAACGGGTAAGAGCAGCCACTTCAGTTGCTCTGAGTTTGTGTTTCTAAGCGAATTGAATTTGGTACTAACACCACGCTGCCGCCTTGCTTGGCTTCAGAAGCTTGAGAAATTCTTTTCTGAGCAGTGCTCTGTTGCAGTTATTTTTTAATACATCAATGGACTACTTAAGGCTGCTAGTAAGCCTCTCACCTCAGCATCACGTAACTGCATCCATGGGGGGATTGATGGTATTTCCCTGGAACTGAGGAATACAGTGGGATGGCGCATAGCTTGACTCATCTCGTACACCCTCCCAGTGCCTCTTGCTTCACGTGACAGGAAAATTAGCGTTGATAGAGACTGTGCAGCGATAGTCATGCTTCAGGAAAATATGCTTTGCGTGAAGGAGTACGAGACTTTCTTCTTCATGATCCCAGTCTCTCATATGAAAATCTGCTGTGTGTTTTAACATCTTCCACTTTGAAAAATGAACCTTCCTAAGTGCTGCTTACGGAGCTTTCAGATGTATTACTGTATTTCCTACCTGTAAAACAGAACAGCAAACCCCCTGTTTTTTGAGAATTTGCTCGAAATTAAACTTCAGCAGTGGAAACTATCATTATCTTTGAGCCCCACTTGACTGCAGCACCTTTGGAAACTCTCAGTGTAGAGGGTAAATGGTGTTCATACCCACCCAGGGTGTTGCAAGAAGCAAAACTGGTCCATAGGCTTTGAAGCTCCGACTCAGAAAAAAGGAAAAGCAGGAAGCAATGAAAAGCGATAAGGATTGTGCCACGGACGGTTGTGATAATAGCTGCCTTGAGATCAGTCTTCTAATGCTGTTGAATGAGTAACCCAGAGTGTGAGACAGATCATCACCACAGCTGAATTTACACCAAGCCTTGTCAAATTCCTTCTTTCTGTTGCCCCAGGAGTTTCAGGTCATCTCTGGAAAGCTTTGACATTTTCTTCTTTAGCTTTTAACTTTTTTTATAGTAACTTTTTTTTCATCCTTCCTTCTTTTCTGATTGCAGGAGATTTTACTTAACTGAGTGTGATCTGAGCAAATTAAAAAGTTATTTGGATGTGATTTTGCCTGACTCATTTTTGTTCCCTAGGAGATAAATAAGTAGCTTCAATCAAGAACGCATGTTAATCTATTTGGAAAATAAGTGTTTGCGCTATTGCTTCGGGGAAGGCTTGCCTCACTTTTGCAAAACTCTGGACTGTAAGCTGTGTGATGTACTACGTGTTATTCCATTTTTGCAGGCAAGCAATACAGCGTATCCACAAAAGCTATTAAAGATGCTGTGTAATTTAATAACCTTACTTTAAAGCAAAATTATGTACTCAGTTATGATAGTGTGAAATGAGGTTTTAATGTGCTCTTGCCTCACACTTTGAGATTAGTCATTTGTTTTCGGGTTGACTGCCTATGAACAGCTGAAAGAGAAAATTTCACTTCTGGGATTTAATATTTGTTGTGCCCCATTGTTTTTGGTTTATTTTTAGGCCTTTTTTTTAGCTGTGGTGTGAGTAATGGCTCACTGGTTGCAGAGCCATCTGGGAGCCTGAGCAATACTGGCTTGCCTTTTTGTTTTAAGGCACAAAGAAATTAAAATTTATTTTAACTTCATGTCTCATCCTGCTAGTGTTCTAGATCTGTTATCAAACTGTGGAAAAAAAAATTTACACAAGTTTTACTGGGTATTTTTTTTCCTAATGAAAGTGTGCCGCTCATATCATTGTGCTTTTCCCAACATTTTTCCAGTTCCTCCTGAAGAACCTCGCTCTGTGCAGGGCACATATCTCAGTGCTGCAGAAGCTGCCTTGAGAGTGCTGAAGCTGGCTGACCTCTATTTTAAATGTCAGGGGTGCTTCATCCTTGCTTTTCAGATTCCATTTGCCTTTTTTAACCCTTCCTTAGGGCCTTGCTTGAAGCAACACTGCTTTAGAGCAGCTCTTGTGCAGACGGAACTGTGCTGTTTTGTACAGCCGTGTGTCGGTGTGTTATAAAGGACAGACATCAGTGCTCTCCAGTCATTGTTTTTGTTTGTCAAACTGTTCTTGCCTTCTCTCACTTCCCCCAGGTCTCCCCAGGCATATCCAGGATAGTGTGGTTGGTATTACTGGGACTATCTAATTCTAATCATCATAGGGAAACATTAATATTAATTACCTATTTTGTCCTGCTGTTTCCTAGTCTCAGTATTAGTTGAGGGTGCAAAATAATTGTGAAGAACAAAGTGTGTGTGCATGGGTTTTGTACACGTGGAAGTTCATAGCTTTGGCCGTTGTCCTGGACCAAGTTGAGGCAGAGTTAACTTTCATAACAGCCAGCAAGAGGCTGTGTTTGGATTTGTGCTTGGAGGAAAGCTGATAAAAGTGATGTTTACGTGGCTGCCAAGGTCTTTCAGCTTCTCTGGCTGTCTGCAAACAGGAGAAGCTGGGAGGGAGCACAGCCCCAGTGACCAGCCCAGGATTTGATTTTGGGTTGGGGATTGAGACGCAGAGAGGCCAATAATCTATCCCATACCATACCCGTCATGCCCGGGATAGAGGTGAGGACCCTCAGAGCTCTCCTGTGCAGATCTGGAGCTCCTTACGTAAGGAACACTGAGGTCACCCTTGCACCTTTGTCCAGCTTCCAGCCATGATGTTGCTGTCCTTCTGTCTCTCTCTCGGCATCTGCGGACAGTGGCTGTCGGGGTGCTGGACTGACCGGCCCTTTGGTGTGACCTGGTACAGCCCCTTTCAGGTGACATGGACTCTTTCGGTCCCTGCTGCACTACGCGCTGTGCAAACCTCAGCAGGGAGCTGTTGGTGCAATAAGCTGCCCGAGCGTAGGGGAAGCGGTGTAGCAGTCGGCTGCAATGATCCCAGGAAGGGAGAAGCTCTCTGGCTCTTCCATATGAACCATAAGACTCTTTATATATAGATACGTATCCAATTAACTGATTTACACATGATGTTGTTTATATTCTTTCCTTTGAGTAGGTTAGTGAGTCTGTATCTGGCTGTTTTTGGGGGCAAAACATAAAGCAACTGCTCTCTTTGTGTTCTCTAAGACCAACAACAAAGTTCTGTTTTGCTGCCATGAGCACTGCTTTTGGGAGCAGATTTATTTTTTTTTTCTTCAGAAAGATGCTCGCTTTTGAAGATACATCCAGTGATTTCTGCAGAGAATTCTTTGTTTAGTGGCTGTATCACATACTGTCTGTAAAATGCTTTCTTTCTGAATTTTTAAGTAATTGAAGAAATTTGTTTTTAATTCTCTAGGTTTCACTGAGATTCTTGAAACCCTCCCAGGTACAGTTAAAAATCTAGGTTTGTAGAGTAGCAAAAGTGGCTGTTACAGTCCTGGGTGTGATACTTAGCTTCAGGAGTAGGACCTATTTTTTTTCCAACCCACTCGTATCCAGTGTGTATGCTGAGAAGGGAAGGTGTCAGCAATGGCTGGGGTTTTCTGACAGAAATACCTGTCTTTATTTCAGAGTTTGTGGTAAACTGGGGCTTTGACTCCCTTGTACTCACTAATGTGACTTGAAAAGACAAGCTTTAGTTTTGGTTTTACAACGTCAGCGTTATTTTGCTGTGCCTGTTTACAGGCCTTTCCTGGAGATGGGGAGGAAGGAAGTGCTGGTTTGAAGTTAGGATTTTTGTCTGTCTTCCAGCAGCACAGATAAACTTGTGCTACTTGCCTTGGAAAAACCTGTTGTAAAGCCTGTGCTCCTCGCTTCCAGGCTTTGTGTAGCTGGAAGGGGTGTTAATGAGTAGGGAAACACATCAGTGTGTAAATACAGATGATACAGAAATGAGAATATTATAGAAATGAGAGTTACAGTGAGCGTAGAGTTCAGCTCCTGATTTCAAGAACTAAACAAATACCTTCCTCTTCTTTTGCAGAACCAGAAAACAAAAGAACAGATTGAAAGCTTGTTACAGAATGGAAAGCATAAAGAGTTACGGGATCGTCTCTGCTGCAGGCTGACCTTTGGGACCGCGGGGCTTCGCTCTGCCATGGGAGCAGGCTTTTGCTACATTAACGACCTGACGGTGATCCAGTCGACACAGGTGAGCTGCGCAGTTGTGTGGGAGAGGACTGAATGGCTTCACAGGATGTGTTCGGGTCGTATAGTGCATCGCTGAGGGGGAAACCCATGGTAGAGTGATGGCGTGAAATGTTCAGTGCGGAAAGAAAATCAAGTAGCTTGAGCAGGTTTAACTGGACATCCCAGGAGGCAGGATATCGTCAGTTCCCCTGGGATTTGGCCAGTAGTTAAAGTCTGTTGTAGTGCGCTGAGCTGGAAATCTTCAGCTGTCATAAGGACTTTCAGTATTTGTCAAAAACTAAACAAAAAACCAATGAGAAAACCCAAAAAGCAGGCCCACCCCCAATCAAAAAAAAGCCTTTTCTTTCATCTTTTAGCCAGAGTTGTGCATAACTACAAAGCTAGCAGGTTTTACTCAGCAGGAACAGGAAGTAGGATGAAGAAGCCAACGCAGACTGAGTGTGAAGAACATCTACATTGTAAGTGCTCATCTGAGCTTTTTTTCTTTTCAGTATCATCTTGGGTCTAACAAAGTTTTCGTGAGGTTTCTGACCTGTAAACCAGACACGTCTTAGGATGATGCTTCCTTTAATTCCAGCCTTACTGATCTGTGTGCCACACTCACTGCTACAAACCCTGGGATGGTGTGAACAGAACCTGCTGATGTGGTACCAGGGGCGTCCACTGATCCGGTGGGAACGAGCTGAAGAGATTAAGAAAAAAATAGTTTTTAAACTAGTAGTTTGTTGCCAGTGGTGGAATTGTTTAGAGCAGCAAAGTTGCTTTGAACAAGTCTTTTCTTTGAAGCAGAGTAAACATCTGGATAATGCAGAGGAAGTTAATAACAGTCGCTTTACTTTCTGGCCGGCACAGCCGGTTGAATTCAGAGCCGCTCATGCTCCGAGCGGCTGAACGTTGCACGCTGCCTTTGTGTTTCTGGCCTCGTGAAAGCGTGACTGAGCTTGGATCGCCTGATACGCATTCTTGGCAGAAAGTGAAATGTTTTTCGTTTTGGTCAGCAGGGAATGTGTTTGCAAGCTCAGTTTCATGGGCATTACCAGTTTCTGGAAGTAACAAACTGGGTTGTATTCACTTGCTCCCTCCGCAGAGCTGCTATTTTTAGTTGTTTATTAAAAGCATCTATCAAGTTAGAAAAAGCAATCTCTGGGAAGCAGATTAAAACTTGTTCCTGAAGTAAACTGCAGGAGATTTAATCTCTTTGTTTGGGTACATGTGTTTCAGAAGCTAAGGACATCAGCAGTTCTGCTGAACCTCATCTGAAAACGGGCAACGCTGTCTCGCTGTATTGTCCTCCCCTGCTGCAGGCCTTTCACAAAGGGTAGACGTCTGTGTGAATCCCTCTATAGCAGCTGAAATGGCTCTTCAGAGAGGTGCTGCTTGTTCGTAGCACATTCTGTGGTGGAAAGGGAAAGAACCATTAAGAAAAGAGCCCAGCTGCATCTCATGGGTGGGAAGCAGGCTAGCTTTCCAGTTTCCAGATCTGGATAAGGACATGGCAAAGAATTACACTCAATGCTGGAGGAAAAATCTGTTTAATTCTAATACAAGCCACCCTCGCCCCTTCTATCAAGAGGAAGCTTGTACCCTCAGAAGAGGTGTCCTTTTTAGGATGAGCTTGACTGCAGCAAGCTCCCAGGGATGTGCGTGTTGGGGAAAGCTGCTTCCCGATTGCAGCAAAGTGCAGCCTCTAGAAACCTCCGTTAACAAGAGCGGCTCCATCTCACGAGCACCCGTGTCCTCCTGTTGGAAAAGAACGGGTGGCTGACCCGGAGGCTGTTCCTTTTTCTCCTACGGATGTTTCAGCACATACTTCTCCTCACCCCCAATGTGTGTTAACAATTTGCTCCCCCTGTCTTCTTCCTGCGTGGGGATCTCCTCCGATAGCTTGCCGTTGGAGATGTTCTGCCTCGGTGTGCAGAAGACAGCTGGGATTTGTGTTGTATCTGCTCAGTGTGCAACCCGAGGGCTTCAGTCAGTCCGCCTGGAGCAGGTGACTGGTGATAAACTTCAGTTTGAGGAATGGGTAAGAATGAAGCAGCTTTTTAATGCAAGTGTAGAACGAAGGTTTTGGAAGCAGCGCTGGAAAGGTGGCTGACTCGTGCTGCTGCAGGCACAAGGACAGAGACTGGCTCTAGCCTTACATTGCCTGAGTGGATGGACTTTCAAAAAACGGGCTTTTCTCAGCTGGGTCTTTAAGAAGATGGTTTGAATACACAAAAGCACAGTATGGGCTGAAAACAAGTGTTTGCTGCTTGCGGATTTTGCTGGCTGAGCTTTCTGTTTATGCTACTTGGTCACGTATTGTTGTAGGGCTTTTCTTTCCCACAACTGTTTCTCAGCTGCCTTTCTTCTGTAAACACTCTGGGGAGAAGTAAATTCTCTGCTTTGGTGACTATCGTTATTGACATTTTTGCTGAGCTGTATTTTGCCCACTGACACTACACATCCTGTGGGAAAGATAATTTTAATGTTTCTGTGAGCTGTGCTGGAGCTAATTCTTCCCTACTTTTTTTTTTTTCTTTCCAGGGGATCTACAAGTATCTGGAGAGGTGTTTCTCAGACTTTAAGCAGAGAGGCTTTGTTGTTGGATATGACACACGAGGTCAGGTGACCAGCAACTGCAGCAGTAAGAAGTATGAGTATTGATTACATTTGCAAGACTAGAAATTAAATTGTGGCTTGAAATGCATTCTGTTCTATCCGAATATTTTTGTCATGAACTCCACCCAGTCCTTCTCCCTTAGTCCATTTAAATAGCAATGAAGAAGGGCACAGACTAAAGCCCCTGGAATAGTGGTTGCGATGGAGTGTAAGGCTGGTCGCTTCACCAAAGAGTTCACAGTCCAAATGCACACGAACATTAGGCAGATGTTAAGAAGTTGATATACCTGGAGGGAAATGTGAATGGGAAGGTAAATAGTTTGCAAGGAAAGGGGAGAGAGGCTCTGTAAAGGAACTGCACTCTGAGTTGTGGAAGGAACCCTAGTCCCTTGTAATTCGGGGAGCGAAGCACATCTTGTAGCAGAATGCTTTGCAAAAATCCAAGCTGATAGCTAATTATTATTTAGTTAATGAATAATTATTGTAGTTAATGTAGTTATTGCAGTTAATTGTTTTAACTCATTTAGTTATTTTTTTAAATTTTTGTCAATATTTAATATTCTAGGGATACAAAAGTTCTTGGTATGATAGGGCTCGGAACTGGTGACTGTCTTCTGAGAGTTTATCCGTTGCCCTGGAGTCCACCTCTCCACGCCTTCCTGCCTGGCCTTCACATACATGCGGCACAGCAGGCACCAGTCTTTGGCAGAAGAGTTTTAAACTCATCTGTTATGCTGCATTTACAAGGCTGTGACCCAAATTGTCTGGGTTATACATGGCTTAAAAACATGGAAGTGGAAGAAAAACCTTCCTTTTAGCTGCACAAAGTTGGAATTCTGACTTGATGGCAGCGCAGTCATTGCGTTTCACAAGTCAAAGGAACAAAACAATGTTCAGCTACATGCCTCTTGTCCCCTTGGGATGACACGCTTACAGCAGTGCTAAAATCAAATGGAACCTCCCCAGAAGCATGTTTGCAGTTGCACCAGTGTGTTCATCCAGCACTAGGAGCACCCGTTTCTTCGCATCGGTTCCGGTGCTGAGGGAGATGGCAGGCAGGCTGGCTGCATCCCATAATTAAGTTGATGTAAGCCATTGGGATACGCAAGCAAAATTTCAGTAGCTTCAGCTACAAGCTGTCAAACTCTTTTAAGTGGTTTCAGGTTATGTTTGATGGGTGCTATAGTGAAATTCTGAGTGAGTGAAACTTAGACTTACAGGATGCTCATGGTGGGAGATAAGGAGGGGAGTATTGATGCTTGTCTGTTATAATGAGTGAGCAAAGCACACTTGGAGCATTTCATCTCTCACCGGTTTTGACTGAGACTTCCCATTAGCTGCTGAGCTCTCTGTACCTGACTTGAACATTTTCATATCAAACAGTTACCTGAAAGAGAATGAGTTTCCCTGCTGCTTGAGAGAAGTTGATTATAAAGGCAAGATTTAAAAACACGAGTGCTGTTACTGTTTCTAAACTTTCTGGAATAGGAGCGTGCTGGTTTGCAGAACTGTGTTTTAGGAATTGATGTGCTTCAGAGATACTGTCTGGAGCTGCTGAACAAGGCTGGCACACCAGCTTTGCTGTGTGGGGTACCGAATCCTTTTCCAACCCTGCTGTTGCAGCCATCTGGTGCTTTAACCTTTCTGGGAGACTGGTTCTGTCCTTGAATGAAGGACAAGTGTCACACCAGTAGGTCCTGTAGCTTTGTTTTTTGATATCACTGCTTTATTTATGTGGTCGCTGAAGTGCCTTGTGCTCTTCAAGCCACAAATAAAAGCACTGTCTTGGATTCTACAGCCTGAAAAGTGTGTTACAGTGACTGTACAACCTGTGGGAATCCACAGCTCCTGCTGTAAGCCAAAAGACAACAGCGGGGTTTGAGAAACGAGTGCCGTGAACGTTACAGTAATGCCATGTGGCTGATGGGTTGTCCTGGGGAGCTGGGCTGACTGAATGTTTTCTTTTCCATCTCGCTAGGCTCGCAAAGCTCACTGCAGCAGTCCTGCTGGCTAAAGATGTACCTGTGTACTTCTTTTCCACGTACGTCCCTACACCGTTTGTGGTGAGTCCTCACCTTCTCTTTTAGATTGTTGAACCGTGCAGTTAAGGGAGTATTGGAAAAGTTGGCTAAAAATGTGAACTAGCAATTTTCTTAAGTTCTGTTACTTAAACAGGAAAAAAAGGGGCTGCTTGGCACACTTGGCTCTTCGAGGAGGCTATAATGACAGCCAACAAGATTGCATTTCGGCCCAGGCTGCAGTGTGAGAGCAGTGGTTACTGCAGCCCAGGCTTTGCTCTGTTGGTTACAGGGGAAGCATTCTGCTGTTCTTTTATCCTGTGCTTACACACCTGAGTGCCGTGAGGGTCCACGGTGATATTTGTGTGTGTGAATATATACACATGTATACCGTATGGTTTTGCACACTAAGACTTCCCCAGCTTAGAGTGGAAGAAAGGAAGGATTGCCTCTCCTTTTAATATCTCAAAAAATAGAGGGTTTTGTTCAAGTCCCAGAAGCTTTTTCTTGCAGAGTTTCAAAGCCTTGTTTCCTATTCTGCACGCTTTTCTAGTGTGCTGTGTACGCCATGGATCTTGTTTCGAGGGGAGAACCGAAAGGACTGGATGCTCTTTAGCGGGAAATACCTGTAACTTGTTTTTCAACAAGCCTTTTGGTGAATTCTCTCATTCTGTTTCAACCTTTTCTTTCAAATCCGAGAGTAATCTGAGTGGAGACTCTGTAGCTGGCCAGTTAACAGTTGGGGTTGTGTAGTTGATAAATAGA
Organism: Syrrhaptes paradoxus; assembly: GCA_013400615.1. Classification (NCBI taxonomy): domain Eukaryota; kingdom Metazoa; phylum Chordata; class Aves; order Pterocliformes; family Pteroclidae; genus Syrrhaptes; species Syrrhaptes paradoxus. The sequence continues at coordinate 28,779 of VZTO01005178.1, forward strand.
ATAACACAACAGGGCAGAACAAGCTGTCTCTGTTAGTAGCTGTGGAAAACAGAATGGTGAGCATTCATACGTACAGTTTTCAGATGGACTGGTGAGTCACTTCTCCTGTAGTAGCATCTTATGGTGCAACTGTCCCAACAATGTGATGTTGTTTGTGCCAGCTGTGGGACTCCGGGGTAAATGGACGTTTCTGCGTTTCCTTTTCAGCCCTATGCTGTTCAGGAGCTCAAAGCTGTGGCTGGGGTGATGATCACAGCATCCCACAACCGGAAGGAGGACAACGGATACAAGGTAAGACTTGAACTTGAGGTTCGTGGCATGTCACAGCCACATGCTTTGCAGTGTCCCTTTGGCATTTGTCCGCTTTTGCAGCGTGTACATTAAAATGAAAAATGGTTTCAAGGAATTAATTCTTCTATAGCCTCCTGAATGACACACACTTAAGACCATGTTGCTGAAGAACCACTTAAGCAATTTATTATGTGCTCTCTTAGACTTAAAAATGGGTTTAAACGAAGGTAGAACTTGGGTGAATTAGTCAGCACAGTAGGTGACTGTGCTGAAGATGGCGATGGTTTAAGAGTCGGTCAATAAAACTTTGTAGTAGTGTGTTGGTCCCTGGAAGGCTGATTTTCTGGGCACTGGGAGGGAGGCAGGTGACTTCAGTATAACCACCTGTAATAGCAAATGCTTGTGCAGTGTTGAAACACAGCATTTCCTTTCAAAACTTTATAAGAATCTGAGCTAAAATGGAAACTCTAACTAAACTTAGCGTTCTAGAAGCTTAGTAACAGATCAGTGAGTGCTGGCAGTGACAGGAAAACCAGTCGTACTCTGCACAGGGATAACCCTTGGAGGTGATTGTACTGCACTCGTCCTCTTGGAAAAAATAGTGAAGTGCTTCACCAGCCTTAACTTCTGCTTAGCAATGAAGAAGAAAAAAAAGCAGCATCAGTGTTCCAGGTGCTTCACTTATCAAGAAGCTATTATGTTTGTGTCTTCTGATAAAAAAGCATTTTTCTGGGGCCAGGATATTGGTTTTGCTGGTCTTTCACAAGAGTTGTTTTCTCTTTCGCTGTTTCCTCTGAATTCAGCAAGTTTCTGAAGGTTTTGGCCAGTTTGAACCAAACTTGACAAACCCAGAGTTTTGAAGGTACTGAGTACTCTGGGGTTTCATGAAAGCCAGGGAGCAAGAAACAAGAGTCAGATGGGTCTGAGTAGAAAGTCTGCACTGTGAACTCAACCACGCTGTTGGAAAGAACCTGTGGGAAAATGGGCATCTAACGAATTCTTTAACAAAGACTTTTTATAGTTCAGGATTTGATAGTGCTTGCAGCTGAAAGGTTATAGTCGTCCAGTTACAGAAAACCATGTGCCTTGGCACGCTGCTTATCTGCTTTGATTTCAAAAACCAGTTATGCTTTCTCCAAAGGAATGCCAGACTGTGTAGAAGGTAATGTTTTTCTTCTTTTGCAGTTTGCACAACACTCTGACATGTAAGTGCCCCATTTCAGTTTCTCACGTCCTGATGGTTATAATCAGAATAGCCCAACACCAGCTTTTGTGAAAACAGGTCGTGTTGCTGAGTAGCTCTCCCTGCGTAACTAAAGCTGTAAAATACACGATTGCAAATGATGTTTGAGAATCCAGCCAGTCTGACACTAGCCTTCTCTGTGCGACTTCAAGAAGCAGGAAGTATGTGGAATCCTGTAGCTTGAACAATTTCTGAAGTTGATAATATTTGTAAATAAACTGTGTCTTGTTTTCCTTAAACTTACCCCAGGTTTATTGGGAAAATGGAGCACAGATCACCTCTCCTCACGATAAGGAAATTATAAAATGTATAGAAGAGTGCGTCGAACCCTGGAATGGCTCTTGGAATGAGAATCTAGTAGACACCAGTCCCCTTAGACAGGATCCCCTGAAGAAAATCTGTGACCGTTACATGGAGGATCTGAAGAAGATCTGTTACCATAGGTATTGTATCAGATTGTACTGAAGTTGTGTTTGAAGTAAGCCATGGGTTACGTGCGGTAAATCGAGTGCTGACAGATAAACTTCACTAATAAAGCGATGCTGCCATGCAGAAATGGTTTTGATTTGGGTATGGGAGTTGGGCTGTCTTCCAAGATGAGGCAGAAGATGAGTAAAAGGAGGAGGATGAATAATGTAGGTAGAGTAGGGGCAGAGTCAGATCTTCAGGATGGTGGAAGAGCTTGAGTTTGATGCAGAAGTTAACAGTTCATTCTTGGGAGGCTTTCAGCCAATTGAGCAGAAAGTAAAAATCTCATTTTCTGGGAGAAGCAGCTTAAACCAGCAATTTCTAGTGAAAGTCCAAACCAGCACTGTTCATTCATTCCTTCTTTGAAATTAATGCAGAAATCCCCAGAATGGTGCAAAGTGTAATTGCAGTTTCTTCTGCTTTTGCTTTCCCACGTGAAATTAGCCTCATTAAATAACTCAGATCTTACTGAAATTCTGTTTTCCTTCCCAGGGAGCTAAACATGCGAACAAGTTTGAAGTTTGTTCATACCTCATTTCATGGAGTTGGGCACGACTATGTGCAGTTGGCTTTCAAAGCGTTTGGCTTTCAGCCCCCTATTCCAGTACCGGAACAAAAAGATCCAGATCCAGACTTCTCTACTGTCAAATGCCCAAATCCTGAGGAAGGAGAATCTGTGCTGGTATTTTTGTTTCTACTTCTATCAGATTTATGTGTTTCTATGGGCTTTCCTCTTTTTGGATATGATACTGTGACGAAAAAAACAAATTGGGGAAGTGAACAGGGAGTGCCTGGCTTTCAGCTTTGTTCATACAGCGGGCGGTTCATACGAGGTCTTCTTTAGCTGCATGTTATATGTAATTAAGAAATAAAACTCTGGGTTTGTTTGATTGTGTGATTATTTTCCCACCTCCTCCCACCAGGAGTTGTCACTGAGGCTTGCAGAGAAAGAAAATGCTAGAGTGGTGGTGGCTACCGATCCGGACGCAGACAGACTAGCAGTGGCAGAACAGCAGGAGAAGTAAGTGATGGGACCTTTTATTTTATCTCTTTTCTGCACAAGAGGTAGCGAAAATTGCAGAATGTCCCCAAATGCTAGACAGGCACGCACCTTCAGCCCACTCCTTCCTGTTGTGACTTTGCTATTTGAGTACTTTTCTTGCTAGCTTCATCTTTTTGGTGTAGCTCCACCTGGAATAGTATATTTTAAATAAAAGTAGATAATTTGGAAAAGATTAAATGCTTGCCAGTGTTACAGTCAATGGCCAAATAAAGTTTAACTGAAGAGTGGTTCCTAAAGGCAGTAAAATCTTCTTGTTGTTGTTTTTTCACTTCTATGAAACAAATTCTGCCTTGGGACAGTTAGCTGTTGCGGGCTTTTTTTGTTTGTTCGTTTTGTTTGTTTGTTTTTCCCCTGGCTTTTTCCTATTGAATAGAAATTATTTTTTTCCCCACTAACAGGCCAAAATTGTGACCCTTGTGTAAGTAACCGTCTGTAACGCGTGGCTGTGCAGGCATTGCCTGACTGTAGAGACTGCTTCACCTCTGCTTGGTCACTTCCAAAGCCCTCAGCTGTTCCGAGAGGTGACAGTGAGGATACTTCATTGGTATCTTTGCTTGCTAGCAGAGCGCACAGGGCTTGTAAATCACTGAGATGTGGGAAACGTGGAGTCCTGGTAGTACGGTGGCTTTGTAGAGAGCAGCTTGTCCGTGTGCTCAGATTCCTCTTGTTCCGCTGACTGCAGAAAACCTCTCCCCCTGCGTGGATGCTCCTGGAAACCTGAATGAGCTCTTACATTTTCTGTCCTGTCTGCAGCGGCTGCTGGAAGGTGTTCACCGGCAACGAGCTAGCAGCTTTGTTTGGGTGGTGGATGTTCTCTTGCTGGAAGGAAAACTGCTCCGAAGATGCTGATGTGAAGAATGTTTACATGTTAGCGACCACGGTCTCCTCGAAAATTTTGAGGGCAATTGCACTTAAAGAAGGATTTCACTTTGAAGTAAGTGTGGTTTTTATGATGTCGTCTTGGCAGAGTAAGATCTGACCGCCCTGTTCTCCATCTAGCCCCCCCACTCGTGACTTTATGAAATGAAAAACACAAATAACTTCCAGTCTTTTGCCTGGGAGCTTTTATACATTCCAACTTGCAGAGAATGTGGCTTTCCAAGCCTGACTTCAGCATCTGCCGCGTTTCCCAATGCACGGCTCAGCAAATGCATACTGTGAGAGCAACCTACGTAAAGCTGCAAGGAGGCTGCAGCAGATGACAAATTAAAACCAAAATTTCAGTTAGTAGAAATGCCTTTGTCTTGGTTATTATCCTAGAGATAAATTATTCTGTGTGAGGAAGGAAATTTTGTGCAGCTTGGTGTGTTTACTACCCACCCAGTGCCACCCCCTGCCATGGGCAGGGACACCTCCCACTAGCCCAGGTTGCCCAAAGCCTCATCCAGCCTGGCCCTGAACCCCTCCAGGGATGGGGCATCCACAGCTTCTCTGGGCACCCTGGCCCAGGGTCTCCCCATCTTTCCTGGAGACCCCCCAGAAGGTCTCCCCGGAACCTTCTCTTCTCCAGGCTGCACACCCCCAACTCTCTCAGCCTGTCCTCGCACGGGAGCTGCTCCAGCCCTCGGACCATCTCCGGGGCTCCTCTGGCCCCGCTCCAGCAGCTCCGTGTCCATGGTGGGCTTCCCAGCCCCAGCACCCCCCAGTCCTTCTCCCCAGGGCTGCTCTCCAGCCATTCTCCTCCCAGCCTGTGGCTGTGCTGGGGGTTGCCCCGACCCACGGGCAGGACCTTGCCCTTGGCCGTGTTGAGCTCCAGGAGGTTGGTGTGGTCCCACCTCTCCAGCCTGTCCATGTCCCTCTGGATGCCATCCCTTCCCTCCAGCGTGTCCACACGCCACACAGCTTGGTGTCATCCGCAAACGTGCTGGGGATAAATTTAATTTAATTCTATCAGAGCTTTGTGTTTACTGTCCCTATTCTGATGGCAAATTAATTTGATTAAATTTCAGGGAAATTTTTTTGAAGAAAATAGGAAAAATGTCTTTAAGCTTCAGTGTTTGGACTCTGCAGCATCAACCCTAAAATTCAGAATGCAACATCTTTGTTTTTTTCCTTTTTTTTGGGGGGGGGGACACGCACGTCTGAAGCCTCCATTTTGACTTGAAACCAAATAGCAAATGTGTATTTACTGCATGTGTTTTTCTGTTTCAGGAAACACTCCCCGGTTTTAAATGGATTGGAAGTAGAGTGAAAGATCTCCTGGATAACGGGAAAGAAGTTCTCTTTGCGTTTGAAGAGTCCATTGGTGTGTACATTAGTATTGCTTTGAAATGCTGAGAACTGGGGGAGCAACGAAACTGAACAGGGGTGCTCTTAGCTGGGAAAAGAAACACACTTTTGCTCTCTGTTCTTGTAGCTGCCACTGTTATGCTCTCATCAAATCAACTCGTCAGCTCACGTAATAAATGATCTGTGAATATTTACGATCCAGTCGGATATCTGGTTCTGCTAGCGTTCCTGTGGAGTTTCCTGGTACAAACAAATACAGGTTGAAAGTCCTGCGCTGCCGGAGCTGAAGCACTGTTGCTTTGTGGCCTTTTAGCTGAGAGCAGGTGTAGAACCTGTTCTTAAGCAGTTTAATATCTCGTAGGTCCTCCCTGTTGTACTCCTGGGGAGGTGCCTTGCCTCAGTCACACTGTCCACTGCACCGACACCGCAGTTCCTCCAGGAGCTGTTCACCATCCCCTCTGAGTTTATTTCATGCTTCAGAACCACGTGAGGAATTTAGCCATGTGCAGGGATAATGTTAAATACCTCATTGGAGGTGTGTGATTGTTCCTGCTGACTCTGAGGGCTCTGTTTGGGTTGGTAATCTCGCTGACACCACAGAGAATCCGTGGTAAATGTTGGCTGTGGGAATTCTCCACTTCTTGGAACAAACGGCAGCTTTCTGGGACAGCATGTTGCTGTAGAACACGCTGTTTGAAAGTGACGCGTGCACTGCAGAGGGTGTGTTGCCCACACCCTTTACAGTGTCTGTGTGCTTGCACAGAACGAGCCCATGGTCGTGTTCAGCACCGTGCTGTGAGAGATCCCCTCAGAGATCAGATGGCATCAGTCTGGAGTTGATTGAATAGAGCACGGATCTTTCCAGCCCTATCACCCCTGAGTTAATTAGATTTCCTAGGAAAGGGGGGTGCTTATGCAGGGGTACAAACAGCTGACATGCATTGGCCAATTTCCTTTCACAGGAAAAAGGTTCAAATTCAAGTTAATCAGTGTAATAGTCTGTCAGTGTATTTTTCTATGATCAGTTGTTTATTTTCAGGCTTCATGTGTGGCACGTCCGTGTTGGATAAAGACGGTGTAAGCGCGGCTGTGGTCACGGCTGAAATGGCAACCTACCTGGAGAGCAAGAACCGAACGCTAGCCCAGCAGCTCATCGAGATATATGAAACGTAAGTGGTGGTTTTCATTGCTGTGTTCTTCTTGCCTATTCTGGAGCTGAGAATAATCTAGTAAATATTTCCAGTGTCTCCCGCAGACACTTTCTCACTGTAAGTTGTGTTTTCTGGTGCTGTGATGGAGTGCAGTCGTCAGTATCACAGATACTACTTGAATACCACATCCCCCGAAGGACTAAAGAGGCCCTTTGTGTCGTGTTTCTGCAATAGATTGTGAAAGAGCAGAATTTTCATATGGATCCACGAGGGCAGAGTCTTCTCTCGCATTAGATTCATGCTATGTTACTTCTCTTTTGATGGGCACCTGTATCTTAGTTGTGCTCTGCGTGCCTCTCTTTAAATCCTGAAGATTTTCACTTTTCATGTTTCCCTGAAGCATGGTCTGGGGATTGTTAGGAGATCACGGGCTGTTCTTGCAGAGATTTGCGATAGAACAGAGGTTAAAGCAATGGCCTGGGTTCAATAGTGACGGACACAGTTCAGAGCAGTTCGAGGACCGTGTTTGTGTTGGAAGTAAAAATCACGCTGCGATAAGCCCGGCTCATCCTTTGCTTCAACGGGATTAGCGGCACAGTTACAGCAAAGCAAACATGCCGTTCCTTTTCCGCTGGCCCAGCACAAGGACACACTGTGGCCCTTAGAAACTTGGAACAAGGGAGCGCAAATGATGGTCAGCATTTGTGGCACTCGTTTGCTGTGTCACGTGCAATCTGTAGCTGAAACAATTCTGCACAGCTGGATGGAAAAGCTGTCGATGGGAGAAGGGAAGGATTCACCTTCCAGCCACGTTTAATTTGTTAAAGCTGCAGAGAAGGGTCTCTGCAGCACGAGGAGTGGGTGGAATGCAGGGAAGAACAGCTTCAATTTCAACGTGCAGACGTGGTTGTTGCACCCAGTGAGTGCTCGCTTTAGGTCGGATTGGGGATGGTAGTTTTAACGTGGATGAAATAATCAGTCACCTTCCTCAGAGGCCGTTGGAAGAATCTGTTGTTGTGGCTGCTCCCATGGCAGATGGTTCTGGATGGTGTGGGACTGATACTGCATATTCATTTCCTGGGGGCTACCAAGGCTGCTCTTAGCCAAACGGTTGGCTTTTATTTCTTTGGATCTGAAACCTGTGCTTGGATTTAAAAATAGCTTCAGATGATCTGAGTAACACTGTGAAATCTGCTTCAGAGTCCAGACATTTGCCTGTACATACCCGTTTCCACAGCTGGGAGACCTGCGTGCTTTTTCTTTCTGTTATTCCAGAGGCTGTGCAGAGAACTTCGGAACCTTGTAACTGAAAATGTTCATCTGCTTGTAGGTATGGATATCACATCTCGAGGACTTCCTATTTCTTGTGCTACGATCCTCCTACTATCAAAAGGATATTTGAGAAACTTCGCAACTTCGATGCCCCTCAGTCTTATCCAAAATCTTGCGGTATTTACAGCATATTACACGTGCGAGATGTTACCACTGGCTACGACAGCAGCCAGCCGAATAAGAAATCGGTGAGTTATGCGGTATTTTCGCAGGAAGGGTTCTGATTTCGAAGAGACTGGAAGTTAAACACACCCAGAACTATGTCAGCCAGTGTCAGCCAAGAATTACCGTCAACTGTGAAGACTGCCTGACATTTACTGGGGAAAAACTGCTGAAGTGTGAAATGGTTTGGCTATTCTGTTATTTTATTAAAACAATGAATGAGCTTTATTAGTTGAAGTGAGCTTGATGCTCCTGCAACTTTTAAGCTGTCTGGCAGGCTCCTAGATGTTGGAATTCCAACGGGAGCAAGAGGCAGTCCCGTTATCCTGAAATACTGGGTCTGATCGAGGTGACAGCTCTGTTGGGTTGGTTGGTGGATGTATACAGCAGGGGACCTCAGCATGTTTATTTTTAAGTGTTGTGACTTGCATTTAAAAACAAAACAAAAAACCACACTTTGGTGTTAGTTCTGTAACAAAATGTCGTTGTTTACGCAGGTGCTGCCAGTGAGTAAAAGCAGCCAGATGATCACTTTCACATTTCAAAATGGTTGTGTTGCCACCCTTCGGACAAGCGGGACGGAGCCGAAGATCAAGTACTACGCGGAGATGTGCGCCATGCCCGAGCAGAGGTCAGTAGCAGGTCTGCGTGCACGCCAGGGCTGAGAGGTCAGGATGCAGGAATTGCAGGAATCATTCCCTGCTTGCTGGGGGATTCCTCTGCTGCCTCCTCCAGACCTGAGCCTCAGCTGACTGTTCCAGCCTCTTTAACATGTTCTTCCTCATAAGGGATCCCCTCTGTAGTGGGTCAGACAAAAAACTGAATTTTCAGCATCTGCTACAGTAAGACTTTTTCATTAACCCAGTTCCTCATTCTAGAATGACAAAGCAGTGAAGCCGTGCTGCTGCTGGCGAGTGTGTGTAAGCTCAGGTGGATTCCTGTGGGGTTTGGGAATCTGCTGCGTTGCTCCAAGCTTCGGGATAGTAGCTAGAGGTCTGTCGTCTTTTGACAGCTGCCTGGATTGAGCTTCTTCCAGTTTAGGGGGAAGAAAAAAATATCCCATTGAAATGCAGACTGTGGATGAGGAGCCCAGGTTCCCAGTCTCGCCAACGGAGAGAAGCGAGCTCCTGAAACTAGGTTTCTAATCGAAATTGCTGCGTACCCCTCCTTTTAGACTCATGTCCCAACATTTCTGGGGAGCAGAGAATTGAAAATAACACCGAGAGACCTCTGATTCAATATTGATTTCTGTTTATTGGCAGGAATTCAGGGTAAGCATCCTTCTGCCAGGGACTGTTCTGGGCAGAGGGAGGCAGGCAGTGGGCAGTGAGCGGTAGATCCCCTTTGCTGGAAACCCTGCACACGAGGGGATGCACAGACCTGTGCCCGGGCAGCGTGCCACAGCTCCTGAAATATTCTTTAAAACATGTTTTATTGCTGCGTGAGGTATATTAACACAGGTAGGGCCCGCCTTTTGAACCTTTTTACATTGTTCTGAGCTGACGACAGAATACCAGCAGGTCGGAGGAGTGGGAGGGGTTCCACATCCCAATTTTTTTGAGTGGCAGCTCTTGCCCAGAAGCTTTTGTATTTCTTTGGTCAGAGAGCTTTCCGATTGTCTGCCCCATCGCCGCGCTGCTTTGTTACATGGGTGTGGAAGGTCTCGCTCTGGTTAGAACACGCTTCGTAAACCTGGCAGTGGGCAAGGGACCTTCTGGTGTAAATGCTGAGGAAAAGGTAAAGATACAGCTGAGGCAAACAGCTGTGCCGGCAAGGAAGAAATAAATTCTAGAAATATTGCCCTTAACCTGATCTTAACACAAACGGAGACCAGGCAAGGAAGGGTAGTGGGGAGAGAAACCAAGTCCCCCCGGATGCTTCGATGCGTGATTTGGGCTTCTGCTGCTGTTCAGTCTGGTACGTCAGAAAAACGCATCGACCTGAGGCTGTGGTAATGCCCACGGCTAATGGCAAACGTTATCTGGAACGTGAAATTAAAAAGCTTTCGAGCTTCCCCGGTTCGAGGCAAGAAATGGTCTGTCGGAACCTCAAAAGGCATTCCTCTCCCTAATAGCTTTGCAAATGTTTCTCCGAGTTGCTGTTTATTGATTATTCTTAAAAGCTGAACATCGGGAAAGTCAGTTTTATTGGGCATTTTGGGTGTTTTCTTTAAAAGGACGTGGTAACCTGAAGGGCAGTGATATGTAAAAAAAAAAGTGGATGTAAATAAGCCAAAATATTCTCCATCAAAACCAGAGGACTTCTCCCTCCAGGGAGATTTCGGGGGTAGGAGGGGGATTACGCGTTTTTAAAGGAGTGGTGCAGNCTGCCCAGGGCCCCATCCCCTGTGCTGCACTGGCTGTGACACTGCCCAGGACCCAATCCCCTGCGCTGCACTGGCTGTGACACTGCCCAGGACCCAATCCCCTACACCTCACTCCCGTCAGGACACGGTCAGATACCCTCCGTGGGCCCCTGGGCGCCCAGTAGGGAAGGATACAGAGTACCCCCTCCTCTGTTAGGGGCTCGTTCTTCATTTCTATTCCATTTACAGTCTCTGACCAGTCTTGCACTGGTTTTGAACTCATTAGCTCTTGTGTCCCCTCTAGTGGTGGTGATTTTTTCTTTAATTGAATTAAATTAATTTAAATTAATATTACAGTAGTTCCTACCAAAATGTAGCTTGTTCAAGCAAGCGGGTTGGAGCCTCTGCACATGGATGCTGGTAGGAAACATAACAGAGCCAGTCCGTCACCATTAGATCTTGCATTTTATGTGTTTTTTATTTTTTTGGGGTTTTTTTATTTTGTTTGGGTTTTTTTAATTTTGTTTGGGGTTTTTTAAATTTTGTTTGGGGTTTTTTAAATTTTGTTTGGGGTTTTTTTTATTTTGTTTGGGTTTTTTTTATTTTGTTTGGGGTTTTTTTTATTTTTGTGATGCTTGCTGTTTATCAAGCCTCTGAGGTGATGTTGTTCTCTCTCTAGTGACAGAAGCGTGCTGGAAGAAGAACTTCAGAAGCTTATTGAAGCTTTAATTGAGAATTTTCTGGAACCCGATAAGAACGGACTGATCTGGCGCTCGGCTTAGCTCTCCGGGAGCGGCTGGTGGAAGAAGCGACCACCTGTGCCGCCTCGTGTGAAACAAAGGAACCAAGAACAGAACTCTGTTTAATCCGTGTGTGTGTGTGTTAAACAGCTGCCTTTTCATTCTGTAAGGAAGCAGCATTCTTTTGTCAGGCTTTTCACCGCAGTCCGGGCTAGAAAACCGGGGAAGGAGAGGAAAGGATGGAATTGCTTTGGGTGATTTTCTGTCCTTTCCACCAAAGACCAACCTGCACCAAGGCAGACGAAGTGCCCCCATGGGTTTGAGGCAGCTGACCTTGGCCATGAGGGTTTGAGACAGCTGACCTTGGCCATGAGATCTTCTCTGAAACTCGTTTCAGGTGCCCAGTACCTCTGGTGTGCAAAGGTTTCACAGTCGCAGTCGTAGCGGCTGGAAGGGAGCGATCACTCCAAACTGACAAAAAAAACCTGCTTCCGAGCTGTTGTGCGTGAGCGTAGGCATCGTCGCTGCAGGTCTTACTTTCCAAAACTGTTCAAGTAGAGTTCAGTGCTTAGCGAAGTTGTTCAAGGTGACATTTTGCAGCTCTTTAGGTATCCTTCTCTTGTTAAAGGTGCTCTTGGTGCGTTGGATCTTTCCTCTGTGTATCTACAAATATTTATTTGGCGGTGAAACAATAGTGGCAAGGCTTCAGTTCCATTCGCAGCCTGTTTGGAGGTACAGGGTGCTTTCCAGGGCTTCCCAAGGAGTGCAGACTTGCTCATTCTTTGGTTAAATTGCCCATTCTAAGCTTTATAACCTTTTTTTTTTTGTCCCACATCTTTGAAGGGACTTAAGCTTTTTTTTTTTAGTAAAAGTTTCAGAAATTCAGTAACTTTGGAGGAAAATTCCAGTTAGTGACTTTTTTAGGTTTTGATGGCTTGAATTGATAGTGTCTGTGTATGAAAGAAGAAAGTGGAGCTGAGACGCTGACACCATTGATATTTTTTTTAATTACTAATTTTTTTTGTTTTGTCTTGTAAGTGGATTTCTGTTAGAACAGCAGTTTGCAAATACTATTTATTATCCTTTATCTTTTAGGGCAAATTTCTGACAACTCCCCGTTATCCGTTTCCTCCCTTTGAGCAGAAAGTGATAACTGCTAATCACTTCTTCCAAAAATAAGCTGATAACGGAAATTCTTCTGCAGATCTCTAGGATTTCAGCAATGAAAAGCCGTGTGTTGGCACGGAAAAGCTGTGGGAGATCCTTCAGCTGAAAGAAAAGCTGCGTATTGATTAACTGAGAATAATGCTCGTTAAAGTGTAGCACTAAATTGCTGATATAAGCCTTCAGAATGAAGTCGGTGATGTTCTGGACATCTCCCCGCCATCACTTTACGGTAATTAAATAAAAAAAGAGCTAAACCAGAACCTCTGTGGGAGGTTACACGAGAAGAACCCAAGACACGCTTCAGTTCAAGCTGTTATTTTGCCACTATTGTTAAATCTCCATTTCTCCTCCGTCTCCTTACCCCTCTCAGCTCGATGCCGTGGGTTGTGCCGAGCGGTTTGGACGCGGTGCCTCCGGATGGCTTTGACCAGCGCCGAGGTTTCGGCGTCCGGGCGGGCGTTGGGCGTTCGGTGCTGGCAGCAGCTTTGCACTAGAGCCGTGGGGCCATGTTTTGCTGTCTGTGAATGTTCGTGTGCTGCGAAGGGCTGTGTTGCACTATTTCTTATTTCCCACCTGTATTTATTTATTTTTTATTTTAAGAGGAAAATATTTCCCAATTGTTCTGCAACTGAGTGAGATGTATCTGATACCAAAAACCTTTTTTTTTTTTTGTTTATTTGTTTTTCTCAATTGTACATTTGACTGGTGTGGTGCGGAAAATGGGTGAAAACATTTATGCTTAGAGTGTCCTGATGTGGTTGTGCCGAGGTGTGGAGGCATTTCCAACTGCTGCTTTGTCTTCAGTGTTCAGGAAAAGGTGAATTTGAAGGAGCTCTTGTCGTTTGGCAGCAGACTAAAGCCTGAGGCGTTTGGGATTTTGTTTTTAAATAGCCTGCTAGTAGCTCAGAAGAGAACAAGTGACTTAGCACATAGTTTGGAACAAAGATAGCCACTGTAAAAAGCTCAGAGTGGTGCTGAGGCCAGCGTGTGTATTGTAGCAGTTAGTTAGGAGTCTTGTGAGCTGTGTGTGCTCCTCCAAGGAGCAGGAATCCCCCCTTTCCCAGAGATCTGCTTTGTATTCGTACGCAAGCGTTATAAATGCAATGTAGGAGAAAATCCTGATTTTTTTTTTTGTTTTTTTTTGTTTTCCAATCAGCATTCGGAGAAGTTGGTAACCGTTCATCGTCTAAATGTCTTTTAATGCAAAACAAATCCGGGGCGTTCGGTCCCTGGCTTCTCCTCGCCGATAGATGCGAGCAGTGAGTTGTAGGTGTAGTAGTGCTGCTGGAATGACCGCAACAGGCACCACGTGCTGAATGTATTTTAAGGGTATCCTAACTCTTGCTGGGTTTAAACTGCTGCTACCGTTGTTTCCCTGCTGTGTTTGAACTGTTCGATATATTTATATCCTGTTCCGTGGCTGGAACTCTTCCTTTCCTCCCCCTGACCCCGCTTCCCACACTTAGTGACTGTGAAGGACTCGAATTCTCCCCTTTTGTTGCCCCGAAGCCTCGTTACGCTCGTGTTAGAGTTTGTTGGGTTTGTGCACAACCTCTGTCGGTTGTCAGCTCTTCGTTGCCGCTCTCGGATGAGAACAACGGCTTCGCAGACCCGAGCAGGAGGCAGGTCCTAGATCCAAGGACGCGGTGGATGCTGGTTACCAGCCGCTTCCAGTTGAGATAACTCCTTTCCCAAAGGTCGGTCTGCAGCACGCCCTTGGCTCGTACAGCCCAGGGTTTGTTTTGATAAATCAGGAGGGCTTGGCTTTGTCTCTGCCCGTTTTGGAGGGACAGGTTTGATCTCTGTCTCACCCAGACACACGAGTTTCCTTTCCATGGGCCCGGGGTAGGACCTTTGTGAGCAGAGGAAGGTGCCAGGCAAGGTGGAATGGCTCACAGACAAATCGTTTTGTTCCAGTTGTGATTCAGCGCCCGGCCCGTGGTGTAACCAGCTTCAGGTGCTTTTCAGGTCCCTCCTCCCGCACCTCTGAAGGATGTCCCGGCACGAGGGGAGGAGAAGGAGCGTGTTCAACGCAGGAGAGTGACCGGCAGCTCCAAGCACCGCTGCAGCTGTGTTCCTGCCCCAGCTTTGTGTCCCTTGGCGCGGTGTCCCATCAGATGGTGACCCTGTTCCGTGTCCCCTGCCCGCAGCCGGGGTCCCAGCAGGATGCAGCTCCAAGGAGCAGGGAGAGAGAACTGCAGGAGAACTGGGATCTTCCCTGAGTGATTCTCCTCAATTCTTTGAATGCCCAGCTCTTCCTTTTAAGGAGAGGAAATACCCAATTTGTGTCATCCAGAGAGTAAGTTAAGAATTAAATTTCCGTGTGGGGAGGTACAACACAGCACACGCTGCCTGGGGCTCCTNGATTAATTTTCCGTGTGTTCTGGACGTTGAGGGAGGTACAACGCAGCACACGCTGCCTGGGGCTCCTGGACCTGCCCTGGGTGGTTCCTGGCCGCTCTGGAGCTGTTCCCGTGTCTCGGAAGATCCCTGCGTGTTGAAATCCCTGATCTAGCGGTACTCGGGCCGCGCTTTGTGTCCCCTCTTGGGCTCCTGAGAACTGGGGATTTCAGCTCCTGTCTCATTAAAGGGAGCGGGGATGAAACTGTCAGAGCGTCGAGGGGGAAGCCACCAGGTGGAATGATGCTTTCGGTCATTTGGAGCGGGGTGGAACTCGTGGTCTGCTGTAGAAATGAATTCCAAAAGCTTTAGGAAGCTCTTGGATCTTCTCTTTCATTTTAAAACCGTTGTTGTCATCTCTCCATTCCCCCCCCTGCTTTTTGCCCTCTTCTCTCCCCTAGCAGGAGAGGGAGGCTCTTTGGTGTCCCCTGGATGATGGGAGCCCGTGCCAGTGCCAGATTCCTGGCATTTTCCATCCTCCCTGCCCTTTCCCTGCTCCAGAGTCACTCTGTACGAGGTGATTGAAGCGTCTGAAGTTGTGTCATTCCCCTTGTCCGGAGTCCTGGGGAGCTGGGGTCAGGACTCCTCTTTACCCGCTGTCCGTTCCCCTGGAAAACGAGGATGTATTACCAATCCCGAGTGAGAATTTGCACTTTTCTGAAGTATTTCTGTGTGTATTGCTACGTGGATTTAGCTGGATGAAGTGTTATTGAGTAATAAACTATTCTCTTCGTAGTAGCAATCCTTTCTGTTCCTGCGGTCTCCTTTAGTCCCACACATCGCCCCAGAACCCGCGCTGGCAGGTGGGTGTTCCCGATGCGGGGCAGGAGGAATATTGACCGGAGCCGGCGGGATACCGCGGCCATAGGGCGGGTGGGCACGAGGCTGCTGGGGGGACACTGTCAGGGGTGCGGGGACAGGACGAGGGGGAACGGCTTTAAGCTGAAAGCGGGGAGGTTGAGATGAGATATTAGGATGAAATTTTTTCCTCTGGGGAAGGTGTTGCAGGTCCAACCCAGGGGTGGCATCCACCCAGAACAAATATTTCAGCTCCGTCTGGAGCATCCCAGCAGGAAAGCTGCTGAGGGAGAAGGAGCATCACCCCCTTGCTGGTCCTTCTCAGTCCCTGTCTTTTGGGGATTTTACGGGGTTCTTGTGCTCTCTGTTAAACCCTAAGAGCTGCTTGCACCCCAGCTTGGCTTTAATATTTTCAGGCTAATTTAAAACATCGTCAAGGGTCTTACACAGCGGTTTCTGGGGGCGCAGCAGCATATCGGGGGGTTCCCACATCCTTTCCTGCACATTAATATTTTTTTTTTCTCCTTGCCGAGGCTGAAGAGCCCCCGGTGCTGCTCTCCTCCTTCCAGCTCCCCCGAATTCGCTCTGACAGAGCCACGGATGGTGCTTCATGGGGAGAGACCTCACCCCACCCCAAAACCTTCAGCCTTGTCCTTAAATTAAACCAGGAGAAGGACGCGGCGATGGCAGGGGTTCATTGGGGCTGGGGGAGAGGGGAGCATTGCCGTCANCTCCAGCTGCCCTCCTGCCACCCCCTGCGAGGCGTGGAGACAACCCAGGGACAGGCTGGGACCCCCGGGGTTTGGGTTTGGGGGGCAGAGCGGAGGGGTGGGGGGGACCCTGGGTTACCTAAGCTGAACGGGGACATTTCTTCCAGGGACAGTGTCACACAGTCCCCTCCAGGACACCTGCGGGCAGTTTGGGGGACCGGAGCATGGCACGGAGACTTTGGGGTCCCGGGGACATCGGGAGCGGTCGCTGGAGGTGGGTGAGTCCCGGCAGCCAGCCTGGCTCTGGTCCATTTAAGGGTTAATTTAATCATCCCATTAATTACCCGTGTGCCCAGCCCCACCCTTGGGGCTCCGCTCTCCAGGGGCTCGTGTCTCGGGGCTTTGTCGGGCTGGTGGGATCCATCCCCCCCGGGAAGGACCCAGCTGGTCCCCGGGGGCTGTGGGACAGCATCCGGGTGTCACCCAGGGGCAGGGGGCTGCTCCCCCCAGCACGGGGGATTTCTGCACTGGATGGGGTCAGAGCAGGGCCGGCAGCCCCCCAAAACCCAGTCCCTGGCGTCAAGGGGGGCCCTCAATTGTGCCGCTCCCCGAAAGGGAAACTGAGGCACGGAGCAAGACAGAGCCACCCCCCAAAATCCCAGCGGTAAACCCAGCCCCTGTCCCCCCAGCACCAGGTCCAGGGGGTCACGGACCAGGTGGGAGACGGGGTCCTGGGCAGAGGGGGGGGAATGATGCTGCTCAGCATCCCTGGGGGTTTGGGGCTGATCCTGCCCCCGCAGAGCCCATCCCTGGGGGTTTGGGGCTGATCCTGCCCCCGCAGAGCCCATCCCTGGGGGTTTGGGGCTGATCCTGCCCCCACAGAGCCCCCTCCCCGGGGGTTTGGGGCTGATCCTGCCCCCGCAGAGCCCATCCCTGGGGGTTTGGGGCTGATCCTGCCCCCACAGAGCCCCCTCCCCGGGGGTTTGGGGCTGATCCTGCCCCCGCAGAGCCCATCCCTGGGGGTTTGGGGCTGATCCTGCCCCCACAGAGCCCCCTCCCCGGGGGTTTGGGGCTGATCCTGCCCCCGCAGAGCCC
>VZTO01005179.1:0-16319 GCA_013400615.1 Syrrhaptes paradoxus
GGGTTGCCAACCACTAGAGCAGTTCTAGTTGGATCCCTCAGTAGCATAGGTCTTACTGATATCCTTAAACAAGCCAGATAAAGACCATCTGACGCAGAGCTTCCTGCACTTCAGATGTAAGATACAATCCTTTGATCTTGGTTTGCAGCAAATTAAAAATTCCAGTGCACACATTCTTCTTCCATGAGATGAGAAGGGGGAAACAACTATGATGTGACAGACTATTAGTCATGTTCCTTAAGGTAACTAGTGACCCTGGGTAGATAACCATGGTACAGAAACTTTTGTGCATTCCTAGATGCTCAAAACTAATTCACGTATTTGTTATAGTACAGAAAAAGCAACTCTCATTTTCAGTCTTTGACTGCCTTCCCTTTCAAAATACATTACCATTCAGTGTGGGTCTATTTTGCCTAAAAAAACAAGGCATTGTCTTATTTTTATTATAAGGTATCATGCCAGTTTTTTCTGTGCGCCTAATTTAGCCACATAAAGCAAAAAGATGGGTGTACATAGTTAGTGTATGCTATTGTACATGTGTTGCAAAACACTACTATAAATGGGACATAAATTTCAATGTATAATAAAATAGTTCTAATAAATACAGTTTATTTAATTAAAACTTTAGTAGTTTATTTCTCTATATCTTTATTTGGTCTTATAATTAAAGAATCAAAACCTGGTAGTTAGAATTAATTTAGTGAAGAAATCAATATTTGACAGTAAGTGTGCTAAAAAAATTGTTTGATTGCATTTTATACAAATAAGTGTACTCAGACCAAACAAGCTATGTTCCCTCTCCATAATACAGTATGGAGAGTGAACATAGTTAGCTCACAGCCAAATTCTCTACTAATAAAAGAAAAATACAAGAACTGGTCATTTTTACACAAACAGAGTCAGGCTTCTGACTGTTTTTTCACTCTTCATTGCCTCAAAAAAGCAAGAAAAAAAGGAGCAGCAATCAATTTGCTAGTTATTTAGTTCTTGAACTCTTGGCAGAAACCTGTTATTTTTATACAGATTAAGAGAAGGAAGAGAGCAGACGTGTGTTCTATAGTCACTGAATTAATCAATATGATCAATATAACTTAACTTTTTAAACCAATATTTACTGAAGCTGGACATGTTCTCTTTGGCTTAGGAATGGGGCTTGTTTCCCACATATGAATGCATGGTAATACCACAGTATGTAATGTCCTCTTCCTCCTTTCTTGTCCTTACTCTCACTCATTGTAAAATAAAGATTGGGAATGGGAATATATACTGAAGGGTTACAATGAGGACTGTGTTTCTCTGTGATAACAAAGTCTGAAATCTGTTGAAAGGATTAGGGTAGCTAAAGTTGTGTCAGCTGTCTCAATTTGTCACAGTTTCTGGATATTTGCTGCCCTTGTAAAGGCAGAGCTCCACGAGTCATGCAATTACATGGAAATGTCCTTTAATACATTTTTAGCATTGCTTAGAGTTGTGGAGAAAATTTGGAAAATTTAATAGCAATAGTGAAGGAATGAAAAGAAACAAAATGCATTAAAATACTCAGGAGGAAATGCAAACCTATCAGAAATTTGATTTTTGAGCTGTTAATTTTTGCAATGAATATTCAGTGAAACCTTGTTAAAGCAGCATGAGGGACTCCTTGTTCAAAACATGACAGCAGCAAGATTATGTCCAAAGCAAAGGAGAGCTAGCAGCTGGCTTCAGACAGATGAGTGAAAGTGAAATGTTCTGTGCTAAGAACAGTCAAAGAAGGTAGCAGGAATGCAAAGGATGTGGTAAGAAAAAATACTGCTAATACACTCCAGTAAACGAACCAAGAGATAGAGTACTTTTAAGACAGATGTTCTGAATTATGAACAGAACAAACAAACAAATCTGCTATTTACTTCTTTACTATATTCAGGAAAACAATGAAACACGTACTTCCATTAATTAAAAAAAAAAAGACTTCAGTATTAGTTGATCTTCCTTGTGAAAATGAACTAACACAGACCTGAAGAGTCACTAAATATTTAGGTCACAGAGAGAAAGGAAGCACAGATATATAATTAAATTTTACATGTCAAAGATTGCAAGAAAAATTTCACAGTTTTCCATGGTAAGAAAAAAATAAAAGATTTACATTTCAAGAGAGAATAGATAACTGAAGAAAACTTTTTTCCATATTTTAATATGAGAGTAGCCATTCTCAATACTGAGGATCATGCGACCTACTAATTGCTAAATCTGCTAATATACTAAATATACTATTCAATCACTTAATTTATATTTACAATTTTTAATCTTTTTTTAGTTAATTCCTGGATTACAAAGACTGGATACAATCTAAGTACATGCTACTAGGATGTCTTTCAATAAAAAGAAAAAATCCAAGGAAAAAAGACATTCTTGGTGAAAACTGAACCCTCTAGATACCAATAGTCCAAAAAAATAAGAAGGAACACAGTCTGAAAAAAGAGTATGCTTCCCTATAATAATACCGTGAGATACTGGCCACACACAGCCTTAATAAAATATGCTATACGCCCCTTTCTCTTTGTAGGATTCTTATACTGGTATGTTGAAAAACTCTTCTTCGGAAAGTATAATATGCTTACTTCAGTACTTCATTATATACTTCAGTATATAATACTTCAGTAGGCATCCTGTACATAAGCTATTGGTTCAGTTGTAAAACATCTCATTTCTGTGAGAAACAGCTGGAAGCTTCCTCCATGTCTGGCAGAGCCCATGCCAGCTAGCTCCAAGATGGACCCGCCACTGGTCAAGGCCGAGCCCATCAGCGACACTGGTAGCACCTCTGTGATTATGTATTTAAGAAGGGGGAAAAAAAAATGCTGTGCAACAGCAGCCAGAAGAGAGCAGTGAGAATATGTGCGAGGAACAACTATGCAGACACCAAGGTCAGTGAAGGAGGAAAGGGAGGAGGTGCTTCAGGTGCTAGATCAGAGGTTCCCCTGCAGCCCATGGTGCCCCATGGACCCCACACCAAAGCAGGTGGCTGCACCCAAAGGAGGTTGTGACTCCATGGGAAGCCCACACTGGAGCAGTCTGTTCCTGAAGGACTGCAGCCCTTGGGAAGGACCCATGTTGGAGAAGTTTGGGGAGTAATGTCTCCCATGGGTGGGACTCCACTGCAGAGCAGGAGAAGAGTGTGAGGAGGAAGGAGTGGCAGAGACAATGTGTGATGAACTGACTGTAATCCCCCATTCCCTGTCCCTCTGTGCCTCTCAGGGGGAGGAGGCAGAGAAATCAGGAGTGAAGTTAAGCCCAGGAAGAAGGGAGGGGTGAGGGGGGAAGGTGTTTAAAGACTGGATTTTCTTTCTCATTATTGTACTTTGATTTGATTAGTAATAAATTAAATTATTTTCCCCAAGTCATATCTGTTTTGCTTATGACAGTAATTGGTGAGTAATCTCCCTGTCCTAATCTTGACCCATGAGCCTTTCATCATATTTTTCTCCCCCTGTTCAGCTGAGAAGGGGGAGTGATAGAGCCACTTCGTGGACACGTGGCTTGCAGCCAGGGTCAACCCACTACATAGTGAAATGTAGATAATTTCATAAAAATGAATATTCAGGAGTGGCCCATCAAAGTGTTTAATTTTAATTACTTTCAACATTTTACCATAATATTTACTATTGCTGTTTTCTACAAAGAGAAAAGACTGAGAAATGGGCACAGCTGTGACTAAAGGCTTCATGACAAATGATTTTAGAACCATTATACTTTTCTATAGATAGGCATAAAGACAAAACCAATGCAGTAAAAGCAGAAATAAGCAGTTTATCATTGCAAAATTGATGTGCAGAGTGACATAATATTCACCGGCCATATCACTCGCCCTACCTACAAGTCATCAAAAAATTCTCTACTGCACACTAAATGCCTCAGCCACACAGTACTCTGACTCGTAGGTACCTAATATTTAGTACTTCTGAATAATGCAGGGGTGACTGAACACCAGTAAACATGGAACCCAGGGGCTGTGGTAGAAATAGTGCTAGATGTTTGCTAGTATCAAAATTAGGTTTTGAGTGTTCTATTTTATTTCCAAATATACCTTTAATTCACAGCCATTTTTAGCTGTATATAAGGCAGATATATTTTGAATAAATCTTATTTTTCCAAATAAAATTGTTGTGGTTACTGGTAAGCAGACTGTGTATTTGAAACAGATGGGCTACATGATTTATTTACTCTACCTTCTTTGCCAAAATGCAAAGAAGTTTTGTGCATCAAAATATTTCTGCTGATGCATTTAAGCTATAATTTTACCTTTTAATTATATAAATATAACTTAACAATGTAAGTGTATGTTATAGCCTTAGCTTTAGGGTGTATACTTAGTATTCACAAAAGCAAAAGACGCAAAAATAAGATGCCATGGAGAAGTAATGAAAAAAAGAGTTACCATGGTAGTAAGCAAACCAAAAAATAGTAAGCAAAGCAAAAAATCTCAGTGTAATTACTAGATAACATATTTATGGTGAGTGTATTAAGATGGCTAAGGCTCAGTCTATAGGACTGCCATCATATAAGAACTCTTGCTATTATTAGACCAATTTCATAAATGTATTCAAGTAATTTGTCTGTTCCAGCAAAAACATTTGATATGAGAATATTTAATCAAAATTACAATAGACAGATAATCTGTGAATTGTAGTGGTGTCCCACAGTAATAAACTGTTCATTATTCAGTCCATTGATTAAATAACCTTTCTGGTTCCTCCCTACATACTCCTCCACTAATTTGAAAGAAAGGACAGAGTGACTGGTTAGTGTTTCATGAAGTTAGCTAAGAAAGCATAAATTTCAGTGCTGTAAAAGGCATCCCCAATTTCCCCACCACCTGGCAGTGCTCAGTGTGCCTTCCAAAAGAACCAGGCTTTTATTCTACATGGTACCTTCTGAATTCTTACGACAAATTCTGTTATTGCAGCTAAAGAGATGAAATATATTTCTAACAATGGAGTTACTAAGCACACTGAACATGCTGAATAGATGTGCTGGATCCAGAAACACTTATCATCACTTTTGACTAGTGAATGAAAGAAAGGTAGTGGACATGGGGTTTTCTGGATTTTAGCAAAGCTTTTGATACTGTCTTTCACAGTGTCTTTGTGGATAAACTGTCCAGCATACAGCTAGACATGCACACAAAGTGATGGGTGAACAACTGGCTGAATGGTCACGCTCAAAGAGCTCTAGTAAATGGAGTAACACCTGGCTGGCAGCCAGTCACTAGTGGTGTTCCCCAGGGCTCTGTTTTAGGGCCGGTTGTCTTTAATGTTTTTATCAATCAGCTGGACACGGAAGTTAAGCGCACACTAAGTAAGTTTGCTGATGATGCCAAATTATGAAAAGCCATTCATTCCCTCGAGGGTAGAGAGGCATTACAGGGAGATCTTGATAGAATAAAGTGCTGGGCAATCACCAAGCATATGCAATTTGACAATGACAAATGCCAGATTCTGTCCCTGGGAAATAGGGACAAGAGGCTGGAGTGCAGCCCTGAAGAAAGGGACCTGGGAATTGAGATTGATGGTAAGCTCAATATAGAATCATAGAATTATAGAATCACAGAATCATAGAATGGTTTGCTTGGAAGGAACCTTAGAGAACATCTAGTTCCAACCCCCCTGCTTATGGGCAGGGACATATCTCACTTGGCCAGGTTGCTCAAGGCCAGACCAGGTTGCTCAAGGCTCACAGTGAATCCACAATGTGTCCTGGCAACACAAAGGGCCAACAGTATCCTGGGGTGCATTAAGTGCAGTGTAGCTAATTGGTCTAAAGAAGTGATTGTCCCACCAGCATTGGTGTAGCCTCACCTCAAGCACTGTGTGCAGTTTTGGGCTCCAGAAAATAAGAAGGATATAAAAGCATTAAAATGTGTCCAAAGGAAGGCAACAAAGATAGTGAAAGGACTAGAGGACATGACTTAACAAGGAGCGGCTAAGGATATGAGGATGCTAGGTTTGTTCAGCTTTGAGAAGAGGAGACTGAGGGGTGACCTCACTACTGTCCACAGCTTCCTTATGACGGGGAACAGACGGATGTCCTGATCTCTTCTCTCTGGTGTCCAGTAACAGGATGCAAGGGAATAACTTAAAACTGCGTCAGGGGAAGTTCAGACTTGTTATTAGGAAAAAGCTCTTCAGTGAGAGGGTGTTCAAGTGCTGGAACAAGCTTTCCAGGAAAGTGGTCATGGACTCAAGACTGTCAGTGTTCAAGAAGCATCTGGACAATACCCTTAGATATACAGTTTAACTCTTAGGCTTCTCTGTGTGGAGTCAGAAGTTGGACTTGATGATCCTTTCGGGTGTCTTCCAACTCAGGATATTCTATGATTCTCTGACTGACTGAAAAACCCTTCCTCTTTCCCCCAACCCCACAGAGAGTTATGTTGGGCCTGCTTTTAATCAGGCAGAAGTATCATGAACTTTAAATGTTAGCTGATAAACCTGCTTGAGCTCAGGACATGAAGTCTGTATGTAATAACTGTAAAAAAAAAAAGGCACCTTTTTTCACTGATAATACATGAAAAAAATTTGCAGTATATACTGGTTGTGATTAATAATTTTTTACTACACTTTGTAGCAGAAAACCCTGCATAGCTTAAATTTCAAGAATGCATTCTGGTCATCCATTTGGTGACACTCACATTCGATAGTGGATTGCGTTGTCTCACTGGAGAGCACATGTGCTCACAATTTGAATATATTTGTTTGCTTTCTTATGTAGGCACGAACTTATCTCTGAGGACAAACAATTAATTAATAGAGAGCTTGTTCAAAGAAGTGCTTTTAAAGTGTGCCCTCCTACTGTATTTCTTTATAGGTTATCAATTTGAGCTTTTTTGACCATCAGTGAGGCTCCACAGTAACCTTCCTACCTCTTCTCCCCTGTCACCAGCAAGTAGCATAGCTGTCAAGGGGTAAAATGTTAAAATTGTTCCTAAAATAAAAGAAAATAAAGCATCCTTTTAGATAGACCTTTTGGGAAAGTTCTTTTTGGCCGCCCTCTTTATTGCCTAGGGAGTAACACAGTTTCTGAAGCTAGTGATGGACTGCTCACTACCAGCATTTTTTAAAGAAAAAGAAAGAAAGAAAAAAAAAAAGAACCATGACACTGCAGTAGACAAATGCTATCAAACCTCTCTGTGATTAACTGGATGTACAAGAAAATGAAATAGTAACCCAAGGAGACTATTTTTTTTTAAGTGATTTATACAGTATATTAAACAGTGGGGAAATCTTTTCTAGAAGAACCCTTTTGAAAAAGAACATGTACACATATTAATGTTTGTTACAGTGCTGTAGCATATAAATATCCATGCTGGAAAATAATGTACTAGGATTTCAGTTAATGAAATTATGCCATAAAATAATTATTTCCTTTAAGTTGTAATATCTAGATGCTTTTTTTTTTGTAAAAATAAAAAATATTGCAGAATCTCAGTCTCTTACCAAATTAAGACCCCATAATTTCAGGTTACTGGCAACGATACCTGCTCAGAAGCAATCAATCAGATGCTGTACCTGGTAATATTCATATCCTTCTCTCCTGCCATCAGTCAGTGCTATTTGTCAGTGAGTGCTACAGTGGCATCTTCTGGCACACAGAAGAATTAATTGCCTTCTCGCTGTGAAAGAACATTGCTATTAAAAGGGTAAGTTAAGAAACAAGCTTAAAGAACTGAAATAAAAAGCACCTGCTGTTCTTCAATTATTCTGTTTAGACCAATCGAAACAGTAATGAATGATGAGAAATTAAAATCTAGTTTTTGGTAAGTAGCCATTTGGGCATGAGAGTTTATGTGTGAGGCAACTGCTTCTAGGGCTATTAGTATCCTAAATAATGACTTATAATTGTATTAGTTGACATAAGATGACAAATGGTAATTAATTATGAAAAGGAGGAGCAATAAAAAAGGAGGAAGCAAGGCAGTAGAGAAGACTGACTAGAAGAGAAAAAAAATCTTACTATTCTCTTTATGAATCCGTCTCTCTAAAAGCTTTATTTTAAATATTATGACTTATATTTTGTAGAGATTGCTGCACAGTAAAATAAATTAATGTTTATAGATTTCGGGATAATGTGAGTTGTTAATGAACTGAATATTATATTTGATATTTTACTAGAAAGCTACTTTGTAACTTCATAAAAATGTTACTGAGTTCACAGATTTTATCACAATCTCTCTAATTATATATTCTGGTTTGCTTTTTATGATATATCGGTTATGACATTATACATCACACATCTTGCTCGGTGTATTCAAAGAAGTGAATCTTGAGAAGCAGAAGCAGCAACTTCCTCAGTCCACTGACAAGAGCCTTAAAGTGTGATCACTGGCAGCTTCGTCCTGGGCTGCTGTCGCTCAGCACAGGTCACAAGAAGTTACCTTTTTTTTTGACATGTATTGAATTTTTCCCTTTTCTGTGGACATTGTTAACAAAGGCGTCAATCACAGGACCGTTTTTCACAGCGTGAAGCTACTGGGATTTTGATAGTCGGTGACTGTCTCAAAAGAACTAGTCCTGAATCTGTCAGAAATACTCAGCACAGGAACAGGCACCACTGCAGTCCTGACTGCACATCTACGTGCAAAATGTTCGCTCTGATTTTCGCTTTTAAAAATCATCAAGTTAAAAGTAAATTAAAATAAGAATTAATGGAGCAATACACTTGTTAACTTACTGTAGGCAGAGCTGTAGAAAAAATACCAGTTTTTGACATCGGACAGGCCAAAACTTTGCCCTTTCTGTGGTGTTAGTACAGCAGTGGGCTCACGGTTGAGCCCAAGGGATTAAGCTGGGATGATTACTTCCCCGACCTGTCTGCTTGGCCCCACTTCCAGAAGTGATTTACCCCTTGATAAAGACAGAGTGTCTCCCACAGTACCTGACACACCAATGCCCAGCCGCTGGCAGCGGGGCTGCAGGATGGCCTCTGTGAGGAGAGGCCGGGGCTGGCCCATGCTGGACACAGCTGGTTCCAACCCACCCACTGCTGAGCCCCGCAGCCAAGGTGGTGGTGGTACCTCAGGGAAAACAGGTTTAAGAAAGGGCAAAATGCTGCCTGGCAGTGTGAGGAGTTGGAGGGACCGGGGGGAAGTGAGAGAAGGAACCCTGTGAACACCCACATGAGAGAAGAAGGAGAGGGAGGAGGTGCTCCAGGCGCCAGAGCAGAAGCTCCCCTGCAGCGGGTGNACCTCAGGGAAAACAGGTTTAAGAAAGGGCAAAACGCTTCACGACTATGTGAGGAGTTGGAGGGACCGGGGGGAAGTGAGAGAAGGAACCCTGTGAACACCCACATGAGAGAAGAAGGAGAGGGAGGAGGTGCTCCAGGCGCCAGAGCAGAAGCTCCCCTGCAGCGGGCTAAAGGACTGCAATGGAGCAGACTGCCCCGCTGCAGCCCATGCAGAGCACCACGCTGGAGCTGATAACCACACTGGGCCCCATGCTGGAGATGATAACCACACTGAGCACCACACTGGAGCTGATAACCACACTGGACCCCACGCTGGAGCAGGTGGATGTGCCCTGAAGGAAGCTGCAGCCCATGGACAGGAGACGTGCTGGAGCAGGGAAGAAAATGCCAGGAGTAAGGAGCAGCAGAGAGGAGCTGTTGTGAATTGACTGCAGCCCCCATTGCCTGTTGTCCCTGCACCACACGGTGGCAGGAGGCGGCAAAGGAGCCGGCAGTGAGGCTGAGTGGAAAAGGGCAGGCCATGGGGGGAAGGGGTTTTCTGTTTTGTCTTCGTTTCTTACCATCCTACTCTGTTTTAATTGTCAAGAAATTAAATCAACAAACAATAAATGTTTTAATAAATCTCAAGTACTTCTGCAAGTCACAATGTATGATCAGTATTTTTGTCTACAATTAGCTTTTACTAAACAATTTGATTAGGAAACCTTCACCTTAATATTTCCTGGTTTTATTTGCTAATGACTGAATTTATCTACGTAAGGTATCAACACAATACGTAATAAATTATTATTTTGCAGCTATTTAGTTCATACATAACTTCTTTTAAGAACAACTGACATATTCTGATTTTGCTTCCTGGTATTTCAGAATTATGTTTTTTTATGACAGCCAGCTGTCTCCACTCTGTCTAACAACTGACATATTTTGCAAATGTCACTGTTGCAATCTGCAAGACACTCTTAAGGATGTTATACTTTCTATATCACTATCACCTCCAAACTGTGTTTCTCACATCCTAAAACTGCTCACAGGATGCACCTTTTGGCCTTGGAGCTGGAGTCTTACACACATCAGCATTTCTATTGAAGCCTATAACTGCTGGAAAAAAATGAAAAATAGTGGAACAGACATAATAAAGGACAAGGACATTTATGCCTATTTCTCATACATCCTCTATTCAGACTTGTTCTCATTCAGACATCTCAGTCAGCTTTTTCCCTCAAAAAATTCCCTTCTTCACGACTAGTTTCTTATCCTTAGGCACTTTATTTCAGTCTACAACCTTTTGTCAAGGCTATATTTTTAGTCCTTCAGGTTGGGTCCCAGAGACATTTTGGTCCTGAATTAAAATGGCATCGATTGATTCATTTCCATAATGCTTAGGGCATTACTGAAAATAAAATAAAAACAAGGGATCCATGCCCTTCTGGAAAACTTGTCACATGTTTCCATATGATCTGTCCATGCTCACAGTGTTCATAGCAAGCCCAAATCATACGTCTGAATGAGAAACACGCCAGCTACTCAGGGGGTCCTTAATTTAACCTTGTGCTGTAAAAGCAGTTAACCAGGGATGACTGCATGCAACATATACTTGAGAAAGGAAGCCAAATGGGAGAAAAGATACACGTTTCAGAGACCTAATGGATTTGACATAAAAAATACTAGTGACTATGTGGTGCCACAAAGGATGCCTTTGATGAAGTCTGTGTCTATTGAGCTGTGGTATAACCCTCTGTTTCTGCAACTGGGTAAATCACAATGAAGCAGGGTGTTTTCCTTTCCTTAAGCACGTCTGCTGGCCCTAAGCAGAATCTGCTTAATGGGGCTCCAAGTAAGAAAAATGACTCATGTTTAGCGTGTCTAATCTCACTGCTACTGGCCAACATCTGGCGGAGAGTTGTTCTAGTCAGCCAACCTTCGAAAACACAGAGTGGAATTTATCTCCAGATTCACTTATCTAAATGTAGGTATCTACAATACAAGGTTTAATGTGAGCAAGCTCTTGCTATTGTCACTGGAAGCACAGTTCATACAGTCAAAAGAAACTAGTGAGCACATACTGAAACAGAACTCCTGAAATGATCAGCTAAAATGACAGCGTGTCTAGGAAACAGAGTCCCACCCCTGCTATTAGGTGTCTGATACAGAGGGGAATCCTTCTAAGAGGATCAGGGCACAAATAATACTATTTTCCTTGTACTATCTTTTCTATGCATTTCTTCCTATAAAGTCAAAACCAGTACTCGTGCCTATGAGCAGATTAATTCTAGAAAAGAAGCATCACATTCATAGGCCAGATAGGAATTATATAGATGTCTAATCACTTCCCTTTAGATGAACAGAAGAAAAAGGAAACCAAATTGCTGCCTTGCAGATCTGTGCTTCAGAGAATACAGGCATAACTGAGATTTCAAAATAGATTCACCCTTCTTTGGGGAGCTTCTGCTGATTTTTTCCTTATATTCACACACATTTTGCAGATTTTAAGAACTACGCCTTGCATAGTGCTGTGGGTGAACCCGAGCTGTCAATAACCACCACACAGCCTCTCACTCACTCCCCTCTGGCGGGATGGAGGAGAGATTAAAGATTAGAAGTGAGAAAACTCACGGGTTGAGATAAAGACAGTTTAATAGGTGAAGCAAAAGACAAGCACACAAGCAAAGCAAAACCAGGAGTTAATTCACTACTTTACCATTGGCAGGCAGGTGTTCAGCCACCTCCAGGAAAGCAGGGCTCTGTCACGCGTGACAGTTACTTGGGAAGACAAATGTCACGACTCTAAATGTCACATCAACTCTTCCTTATTCTTCCTCCAGCTTTATATGCTGAGCATGATGTCATATGGTATGCAATATCCCTTTGGTCAGTTGGGGTTGGCTGTTCCAGCTGTGCCCCCTCCCAATTTCTTGTGCACCCCCAGCCCACTTGCTCGTGGGGTGGTGTGAGAAGCAGAAATGGCTTCGATTCTGTGCAAGCACTGCTCAGCAATACTGAAAACATACTTGTGTTATCAACACTGTTTCCATCACAAATCCAAAACATAGCCCCATACTAGCTACTATGAAGAAAATTAACTCTATCCCAGCCAAAAGCAGCACACATAGTGACGTCTCCCATATAGATTATTTCTAGGGAAAACAGACAGTGCTCAGTTTCCATAACAAACAGATATGAATTGATTGTCTTTAATTAAAAGTTTAAAAATGGTCTGAACATGAATTACCAAGAAGTGTATTATTCAAGGCATTGGAGTTATAATCATTAATAGTGGAAGACACAAATATGAAATTAATCAGATTTAAGTCTCTGCACAGGTTGCAAAGGGAACTCTCAAGAGATCACACACTTCGATTTTTTTAAAGAATATAATAAAGACTGGAGATACATGACAGGAGAGGAACTACATTTGATTATAAACTACCTTTGAGTATACAGAAGTGTGACATTTATCATGGTTACACTCTGTTTAAAACATAGATTGAAAGATAAAGGTCTGATGTGACTCACAAATTTTAAAAAGAAACAGATTCTTTCATAAGCAGATTTAAAAAGTATTTTACAGTTTCTTTTCAATTCAGTGAAATAATGACTTTTTAATGCAATTATGAAAGTTTTGGGTGGTTGCAGTTTTTAAATTTATTTTTCTGTGTTCCAAATCCAAAAGGAGAAACAGATAAAAGAGATATCAAGACAGTTTGATAACCAAACACACCATGGGATTTACAGTCATTCCCATGTCCCTTTGCACCAGCAACCATCTTCTCCATCATAGATGATGGAAAAAGGAATTATTTCTTCTTCTAGCAAACAAGGCTTTTCAGACAACATGAATTCCATTTTACAGGCTTTATTGGCTGTATTTGCGAGTAGCCCCTCTGTTTCATGTTGTAACAAATAACTAGTGATCTTGACAAGAAGACTGTAAAGTACACTGAAAAATATTTAACACTTGTATAAAAATAAGCAAAGTAAAATCAAAACCAGAGCAAAAGCAAAAGAACCCAACTTATGGAAGGACTTGTATAACAAATTTCAGATATCTATACTTGAGCTATTGAAGCTTGAGTCTTTTTACAATCAAAATAAGGATTGAAGGGTTTAATTCTTCTCATTCTAACAGAAGTGCTTAATATAGACCTAATGAATTGTACCCTCATGTCTTTATTCATTTCCAGTAATACATGTTTACTTGTTTACAGTGAATATAAAAGGAGTCTAAATTCCTTGTCCAAGCACAGATGTTTACTTTGTAAATAGCTAACATGAAGAAAAAAACCTGTCCCTGTGTCTATTGTTGTTAAAGTAAGATTACATTCTGAGTAAAATAAAGAAATTAATTGTAGTGTATATCTGTCTTCTAACATTTATGTTTAGATTTTGGGTGGTGAAAAGGTAGGGGTTTTACTGTAACGTTAAAGTAACTAACCTGATCATTTTAGGAAATTGTTATTAGAATATGACAGTCCTTTCAAACTGCATAGAGGTTAGCTTTTTCTTTTCTTTCCCTCAAAGTAACAAGAAGAGTCAATTTCTACCAAAAAAAACCCTCTTATATTTTCTTTGAGGTTTTATGTCAGTAGAATAGAAATACTATCAAAAGTGGACAATAATAAAAGCTATCAGACAGTAAGGGAAATGTGACATCATCTGTGGGATGTTGCTCTTTTTTTTTTTCCCTCCCCAAATAAAATTATCTTAAAATCTGGAATAAAAATACAGAACGGGACAAGTTCCCAAAGAAAATTTTCAGATCTTTGCTAATTTTGTCTCCAATCCCAGCCTCTCCAAAGCATCAACAACAGTTTAAAGTTCAATTAACTTGTGATAAACTTAAAAATAAAATTCAAAATTGTAAGTTAAAGAAAGATCACTTAGAGCTAGTAAAATCACATATGAGTCCACCTGGAGATGAAAGTGATTGCTCAGAAGGTCTGTTTTTCAAAAATACTTTGACTTTTGGATGCTTATTTGAAGCAAAACCTCAGAGCTTTTGGAGGATTAGACATCATCCCTTAGAGAAAGGGATTGATTTAAACACAACTGTGTGAAAGGAACATATTTTTGTGGGAAAACTCCTGTTCATTTTTATTTTCTATATACGAAAACAATATAAATCCTCATCCACTGAGTTTATGGCAGAATTGCATAGAACAGTAAAGGTGATTTGAACACAGTGATCACAAGAGTTATTAAAAAAATCTTCAGAATAGATAAGGAATTTTAATCTTTTGTAGGAAAAAAATGCATAAAAGTCCACTTCTTTTTTTAAGAGTGGGACACAATATCTTCTTTTCCTTCAAAGAAATTTCAATGTTCTTATTGATTAATGGGATGAAATATAAACCTTTTATAAGTTGTTTTAGGAAAACAAAGACGTAAATTCAGATCAGATACTAGTGAAGTGGTTATTCTGTTTTTTCCCCGTATGCCAGCTGAATTGATTTAACCACAGCTCTAGAGACTTAGACTGATTCTTATCTCCTTCTAGTTTTTCCTACTCTATCCAAATAAGTAAAGAGTCTTTGGACCAGAAAGAGACAGACTTATAAAAAGTAAAGATAGGAGACAATGTACTTGGGCATCATCTGCTGCTTTTTGAAGGACTAACATTAACCAATTTTCTACCGGCTCATTTGAGGGGATTGGATTAGTAAATCACACAACTATGATGATGGCACATAACACATTGGTAACATCCTTATAGGCTAATATTACATGGGAGGCTATGGGCACCCCATCCTTTTTCTTCTCACAGGAAGACTGTCATAATCTGAGTTCTTCTCTCTCTTTCCCTTGACTGAAAATCTTTTGAAGAGAAAGATTTATTGTAATCAGTATATTCCTGTGGAAAATATACATTTCAATAAATCAGTATTTTCCTTTGGCAAGAAGATGTGTATTGTCAACACACACGAAGTTCAAAGATTTTTCTGTATGCATGATCAAGTGTTGGCACAGAAATACACAATGATATAAATTATTGAAGCATAAACAAAGCCACAGTGATACACAAGTTCCAATGACTTCCATTAAAAAAAAAAATCACTTGTGGACTCCTATGCATAAACCTTCACCAGTCTATGAAGTTTGCACAGGTGAAGTTGCTGGATGTGTAATAACATGATGCAGTGAGAGAAAAAACAAAGCAATTACATTTGAAATGCCGTTTAAAAACTGAGAAAATTTACAAGACACCTTCTTTGTATCTTTTTCCAAAAATTATTTTGGAAAAAACCAAATTCCAACATTTCAGTTTTTAGCTGTTTTCTGTTTAAAGAGTATCAACTCGCTTTCTTGCACACAAACTTTTTTNTTATCAAAAAAAAACACATTTAATAAGCATATTCACTAGCCTAAAACACAGCACATCAGAGCAGTGTAATTATTACAAATTACCTGCATTAACAACACCAGGTTATATTTTGATGGAAATGACCTTATAATAATGCCACTAATTCTGAAGTTACCAGAAAATGTGAGCTTTATACTGCATGTATTATTTTATTGAACCAATGAACGCTCACATTTAGTAGTAAAGAAACAAACTTTCCAGCAATGTATCAATGTATATTGCTTTCTCATTCATTCTTTTATATTTCCTGAGGAAGAGGAATAAGACAATAGATGCTACAGCTATTTATCTGGATAGAGAACGGCCTAAATGCTTTCTTATTTCCACAGAAGCAGAAAGAAAGTAATCACCACCGCTCTTACAAAAGTGTTAGTGTACACCACCTGCCTGTTGAACAAATACTGACTTATTACTTCTCAGTTTTTAATAACTGCTGTTGCTCTTACTAGCTACTGTGGAGAAAGGGGGCTCAAATTAACAGGGCAGGAAGGAAAGCTCACTCCTCTCCTCGGATCCATTCACTTCCTTTTAACTTCTCCTTCCCTCCAGCAGGGACATCCTTCAAGCTGCTTCCTTGGATAGAGAGGGTAAAAAAAACCTCAAGTAATTCTGACTGGCCTTTCAGATATGCAGACCCTTCTGAGCTGTTCAACAAGTTACATATCGAATGAAGAAGTAATATGCCATTTGCTTGTTTCACCTAATTTTAAGCCAAAAAGCACAGAGACAATTACAGAGGACC
>VZTO01005180.1:0-13484 GCA_013400615.1 Syrrhaptes paradoxus
TGAGTTTCTGCAGTCAGAGAAACTCTGCAAGGCTTAGAGAGATGCTGCAGCAGTGACGCAGCCAGAACAAGTACAAAATTTGCTAATTTTTCTAATTCAACCCGACAAGGACTGTTATCAGTAACTGCAGAGTGTGGAGTTGACAAATTTTCCCACTGGAGAGGCAGTGAGTATTGCATGGAATGATTAGTGATCTGAGTTTGATTAAAAGAGATGTGAAAGTTTCTCATGGGAGAGAGAGCACAGATAAAAGTAAATACTGTACTTATTCTGTGGGATCACTGTATACAGAGCACAAACAGCCAGGTAGAAAGATGCACATTCCTTACTTTCAGTGTAGCCATAGACCAAAAAAACAGGCAATCTGTGTTTCAGAAAAAAGCTACGAAGCAGAGCACAAGGTTGTTGTATTGAATATTAAAGAATTTCACACCAGCAGCAACATTTATTTTCTTCCAAATGAGAAGGCTAAATGAGAAGAAAATGTGCTATGCTCATGGATGTTGAGGAGATAGTTACCATAGGAACAGTGGCTGCATGTAATTCCTCATCCCTTTCAACCTGCAACAACTAAAAGAAAAGAGTCTGGTACGGAGGCTCAAATTCGGATCAGGTGTAATAATGTGCAGCTTCTTAACTCAAGAGGGTTGCATTACCTTGTACCAGATCTTAGACTGCTCAGCATGCCAGAGGAGACAAGGGACAACATTATAGATACAGAGTGTTCACCAACTGGCCGCGGACACTGCCTTTTATCTTTTCTTTCCAGACATTTCACTAATTTTCATAAAATCTGGGCTGTTCTGCATTTATTGGCTAACATAGAGAGACAGATACCTAGCATTTCCACTGCTCCCCTTGCTATGACCACAGCATACCCTGAATATCAATTGAAGTCTCTTTGAAATACCAGCACAGCTTCAGCAGATGCTAAGTAAAAATTCACCACATCTAACTTTATGAGTCTTCAGTTGAAAGCTCTGTAATCCGAGCTGGCTGTCTAGGTTCCCTTTTAATCCAATGCAGAGAAACAGGCACTTAAGAGAGCTGGCTATCTAACTTACATGGACATCCTTCTGCTGTAGAACTACCCTTTTGTCTCCATTATGTGTAAAGGAAACCTGGACAACTGGCCTAGATGTACTTCTCTGCAGAGTAGAAGACTATATTTGGACACGTATCCCATTCCAGATATCAGACACTGATGCTCCAGTCTTTTTCATTAGTATCCCTGCCACACTTTCCTCTGGATGACTCCTCATCTCCTCCATGTAACCTTCTCCACTGGAGCATCCCCAGTGCCTGGCCCTAGGTTTGGACTAATTACCAAACATTCTGCATAGATAATACTGTTGCTAACTCTGCTATTCTGACAGCTATCATAATCTTCTCCATTGCCCATTACTGAATGGAGTTTTTAAAATGCTTGAGCTGAGCAGCCTCGACTCCAATTCTAACTTCACAGCTCCCACAATGTGTCAGTCTCCTGAGGTGAAATTCACCACCTTGACCCTCCTTGAAATCNTTGAACTCAGCAAAGCTTCTTTGAATTACTCTCACACAATGGCATTTGCAACGGTCTGAATCAGTAAGTCTGGGCTATGCGATGACTATAACCTTCTAACAAGCACGTGACTGTCCTTATGGAAGGAGTTCAGCTGAGTTCTGTGGAATTAGGTCATTCTAAATCAGAAGAAGATTGCCCCTTTTATTTGTAAGATTTTTTTGCTCAGAGTATTTACCCTAATATACAGATAGATAAGCTCTATCCTTCTTTATAGAAAGATAATTTACTGATTTCCTACCTCCAGGAATCAAACTAATAGATTAATGCTTTCTTTTTTATTTTTCTTAATATTTTCATTCTTACTTAGTTCCATCGTGATTTGAATTTCCCCAGACACTGAAATGTTCTTATATCACATCCACATAAAAGATCCCAAAGTAATTCNTCTGACAGCTATCATAATCTTCTCCATTGCCCATTACTGAATGGAGTTTTTAAAATGCTTGAGCTGAGCAGCCTCGACTCCAATTCTAACTTCACAGCTCCCACAATGTGTCAGTCTCCTGAGGTGAAATTCACCACCTTGACCCTCCTTGAAATCCAAAGCACTCCTGAACAAAAAATGAAAAAAGGAGACTACGATGCTTGCACATTATAATACTCAAAGAAGTGTGTGATGAATTGATAATGTCTGATCATCTGTATCTGTCATGTTTTAAAATTGTTCTGAATTCTCATGAATCTCATTGAACTCAGCAAAGCTTCTTTGAATTACTCTCACACAATGGCATTTGCAACGGTCTGAATCAGTAAGTCTGGGCTATGCGATGACTATAACCTTCTAACAAGCACGTGACTGTCCTTATGGAAGGAGTTCAGCTGAGTTCTGTGGAATTAGGTCATTCTAAATCAGAAGATTGCCCCTTTTATTTGTAAGATTTTTTTGCTCAGAGTATTTACCCTAATATACAGATAGATAAGCTCTATCCTTCTTTATAGAAAGATAATTTACTGATTTCCTACCTCCAGGAATCAAACTAATAGATTAATGCTTTCTTTTTTATTTTTCTTAATATTTTCATTCTTACTTAGTTCCATCGTGATTTGAATTTCCCCAGACACTGAAATGTTCTTATATCACATCCACATAAAAGATCCCAAAGTAATTCTCAAAAATAACTGGTGCCATAAGAATTCCTGACACAAGATATGGCTGGTGTTTGAGGTTATCTATTTTAAAGCACACACATAAAAATTATACAATAGAAACTTGGAAAGAAATGCATAGTTCTCAGTGATCTGTTTTCCAAATAGTAAATTTTAGTCCCTACTTGGCAAAATATTCTTCCTTCTTTTTCTTTATTTCAAATTAATAATGGGGTTTTATGATATAAAGAAGAACAATTCACTCAGAAAAAAATAGTTACTAGAAGAAATTACCATTATTTGCTTTTTGCATTCTTTCCAACCTTTCAAAGAATAATTATCTTGACACTGTCATGACAAGGACAGAAACCACAAAACTGAAGAGGCTGTCACATATCTATTGAAGAACAGAGGAACCTCAGAAATTAATTCATATTTTAACTGAAATGAAAGTGAATCACTCTCTGTTAAGCACACCTTTGTTCAATATGATTGAGCATCTTAAAGATGTAAAATGTAAACCCAAAGGCCTTCCTGCCAAAATACATCCCATCCAAGTCTGTTTTTGCCATAGTTTTCAAAACTTCTTATACCTTTGATATACATTTTCTGACAGTAGCTTAGTGTTTTCTTTTTAACTCTATCTACCTTTGGTCAGAAATATGAGGGCAGAATAATTTAGAAACTAGTGCTGTGAGTGGTTTCTTTTTATCTTCAAAGGATGTCAGTAGGATTTAAATTTCCAAGTCTGAAGTATGTTAAACAGCAGACACAGAACAGAAGTGTGTCAACCGTATGCCATTGTCACAGGATTATAAACAGCATAGCATGACTGACAGTACTGTAATTATTTACAATGCAAGAATATGCATTTTCTTTTAGGCTTGATTTATGATTTATTTATCTGGGAAGTTTGAAGACTGAAGTAGCACTTAGTTCTCAGTAGGAATTTGCTTTTAATCACAATCCAATGCTGCCTTTAAAATAATAGCAACTAACTTTCTGCATTCCTACCTACGTCACCCATACTGTCTTAAATCATTTAATGAAGCTATGGTACTTGTGAACACTCACAGACTGCCTGCATATTCCATAACAGCAGTCCCACTACTAGTTCTGCTTGAATACAACTAGAGAAATTGCTTTTTCTGTGTAGAATTGGATTTGAATATGGGAAGAATTCTTTACAATAACCTGTATGGGTGGCTTTACCTGTTCTATCATTCAGTCTGCTGATCTTAAAATTTCAGTTGTTTCTTACTGGCCAGAGTTTAGACTGCAGTAGGTACCATCTCACCATTTGCTGTCTCAGCTTCTGGGGGACTTTGAGAAAGATCATGCCAAAACATTCCTGCCAGGATGTATGTTTTCACTCTTTGTACTTAAGTAGTTTGTTGGTTTAGGTCACACCGTATTGCAATCAAGAATAGTGGAGACAGAGATTGATTCAGATCCAGGTTGTAGGTACCTGCCTGTATTTAGATGTCTAAACACAAGCATCGACATGCAAGATAGGTGTCTAAGCTCTCATTACTGTCAGTAAGTCTAGAAAGAGACTCAGTTGACCAGATCAAAAAGTTTGCTTCAGACAGAGATGAATAGGTCTCAAATGTTGACTGTCTTGACTAGGGACTTGATTCAGTGTCCTGAACATAAATATCAAGCGCCAACTGAGATGTTCAGGGGTATCCTAAACAGCCATACAGGGCTGGGCAGATGTGACACAAGATCCATAGGAATTCTCAACTCTTCTGAACTGACAGCTGGGTGTCATGGAAAACCTAAGGGTATCATACATAGCATTTGACAGCAATTTGTGGGTAGGTGGAATGAGCAAGTTAGCTCCTCTGGCTCTACTAGAAGCCTTTGTACTGACTTCATAGTTAGACACCTACATCTAAATATCTACTGTTTGAATTCAGGTTCTAGCCAGGTAGAAAAGTAACCACAGAAAAGAGAGTTTACTACCTGAAAAAGACCCTGTTTCCTGGATGGGTTTGCAGCTGTGAAAAATCCCATGCTGTTGATTGTGTTGATGTCATGCAAGCATACCAAGCTACTTTGAATGTGGGCATGGTAGTAAACTTTTATTTTTAACCATCTCTACCAAAGTGCATCTGCTGAAAGAGGCAGTTTCATCAAGATTCTCATCCAGTTGCTGCTGAAAGTAACATCGATAGCATTGGCAGAAACTGGATTAGACTTTGACCAGACACAATCCTTTTCTTATGAATGTTGATATGACACAAAAAATAAGCTCCTTTTGTTCCTATGTTTATATAGTACCATTGTCACACCATCTGATATTAGCATTCCTGCCAGTTTGTGAATTATATTACTATTCCTATTTTCTGGAGGGAGAGTTGAAATAAAGATAGCTCAAACTCAGAAAATAGCTCACAGAAGAAAGAAGAAATAAACCCAGCTCTCTGAAATGCCATTTTTGGTGACTTAAATTTCATGATCTTCCCTTTTCACACGTGTAAGAATATGTTCTCAACTGATGGCTTTTTTTCACAGCAACAGAAAAATAAACCAGCCAGAGCTTTAGCCTGCACTAAGCAGAATCGTGTCTTGACAAGAAGAGCTTCACAACAAACACAAAAAAAATTCATTTTGGCTCTTCCATGTATATAATTTTCTCATCGTAAAACAATAACTATTCTTAAGAACGTGGATTAGTCATTATGTTTGAGGAAGTTTTGGAGGTTTTTAAGAGCGCATAGAAAGTTATAGTACAAACTCCTGCTTATTCTAGTAAGAACTCAGTTCTATCAAATTCAGTTCATGCACCTGAATATTATAGACTATATTTTTTAAGTGTATTTGGGAGAAGCATAGGCTCTTAGCTAGTGAAAATGTAGGCACAAGGATAGTCAAGATGCAGTCTCAGGGTCTGCAGTATTAGTTTTATTGGTTTTAATAGGCACTCCAGTATCAAGATAATTGAATAAGTGGATAAAAGAAGCTTTTTAACTTTATGAATCTTAAACTATGAATCTTAAACTATGAAATAGCTTAGAGTCAGGAGAGGCATATGAAAATAGCAAAAGAAAGCAAATAAATTACACTGTTATTGTCAAAAATTAGTATGACTGCAGGAAGTTTAAACACACAGCGATAAATGGAAATATCTAAGATGGTAAAACAGATCACAAAGGCAAATTCAGCTTGTCTCCTGATAGGAATCTAGCAAGCAAGTACAATGTTTTTTTTGCAGAAATACTGGATTTAATTTAGCTCACTGCAATCTTGATCCAGGTCTCAGTAATTACTTTGATTTAAAATACTGTCCTTTGATTTCACTGGGCTTTATACAAAATCCTCTGTGGACATAAGAACTCTTCTAATAAGTCAAGACTCAGGAAGAAGTGGTGTTTTTTAAATAAAAATAAATGAGAATTTGGAAAAAAAATCTGTCTTCTAGATGCATAAGCCCTTCTTCAAGTCTTCAATGGAAGCAGCAAAATAAGTACTTGATAATATAATCCAAATTATTTGGGAGAAACTGTCAATGTCTGTAGCATAGGGAAGATATTAGCAATGGAGCTAACACTGGTGCTGTAAAACCAATATCTTTTGATTTTACACTGAATGTTTACTGATTAAAGAATAATTTTCACAAAATGACTGTTACAACTATGACTTCTCTCTCATTCTTGTCCTCAGTGGAGACCCAGTTCCAGTGGACAGTCAGTCTTCAGAATAAAGTTCTACCAGGTGCTGTAAGGCATACACTGACACAAGATATGGTCCAACACCTCCAGTCATCCTCTTGGTGATCAGTGGCTGGTAATTACCTGAACGTCTTTTTGGTCTCGTTGGAGATAAGACCACCTCTCTCCACACTAACATCTCCCACTGCTCAAATGCCACCAACCACTGTTTCTTTCAAATTGTCTGCTTAACACAAGTTACGTTCAGACTAATTGTTCTAAGCATCTACTATTGCTTAGAAATTGTTGTTTGTGTTCAAGGATCCGCATGCCCAAAGCCTTGACTGTTTCTTCTACCCATAGAAGTTGCTCTTCAAAAAGGTATTATCTTCCTCTCGAATCATGGCTGCAGCCTGTCATCCACTACAGCAAAGTGGATAAAGAAAAATAAAGACAAATGTGCAAAAGTATTTTCCTGTCCTGTTCATTATTCTAGGATATTACCAGATTTTCTAATAAGTAAAAGTTATGTTATTTGCGGTGTCAAAACCTGCTGTTACAATTCAAAGCTGTTACTTTGTTCTGTGAGTCAGAGTACTGCAATTCTTTATAAAAGGAAAGGTAGGACAACAGAGCAATGGTGTGCAACAGATGCACAATCCTTCAATGTTTTGAAGAGAAGTTGTATACTTTGTTGAGGTTCCTACTGTTTCAAACAAAGCAGCTTTCTACTTCAATGGTTACCAGTGTGGCTATCACATTGTGACATTCATACATAATGAAGATTATACCCCAATGTATCCTAAGCTTTAATTAGGAAGAATGTCATAATAGCACTAGAAAGTTTTGGTGTTTTAATTGGCATTTCAAATAACAATTGCTCATGTCCTCCTGAAAGTCATATTTTAGTGGACTTTGTTAAGCTTCTGGGACATTTATAGAATGCAGTTAGATTCTTTAATTGGCTCCGGTAGCTATTTTCTCTCTCTAACTAGAAGAGTTTAGCTTTCTGTAAACAGAGTTCTAAAAGCCACCATGTAAAGAGCTTTAGTGAAAAATAACACTTGTCTCATGTAGTTTTCTTCCTCTGACATGCAAATATGGAAAAAGCACAAAGTGGAAACATTCTGGTTATAATCATTCCCATTTAGGCTGAAAGGAGGATAGAAATCCTTGCTTGCATTTTGACAAAGGTATAAACATTACCATTTTCATATTTAGCATGACTGTTTTACCATTAGAAAACAATCAATAAATGTCACAACTTTCAGAAAGCTAATTGCTTTTCTGTTTTATTTTAACATTTACAGTATGGATTTCAAGTGAGGTAGAATGAATCAGTTCAGGAAGGTGGGTAGCTGTAACCTGAAATCTCTCCTCATTTAAGCTGCAAAGTCAAAACCAGTATTTATGTGTTTGGAATGTTTCTACTATTTTTTCTATTTAAATAAAGAAAAACCAGAGGCACCCACTTTCTTACATAGTTCACTAAAGACAAAGACGATATAGATGTTGTAGTCTTTCATGGAAACTTTGCATTGCTTCTTATTTTGTTGTTTTAATATAAAATCAAAATTATGTTAATTGAAGGCATATGGCAGTTCTTTGTACACAAAAGCATAACAGTCTGGGAATAAAATTATTGGATATCTTGCAGTTAAAAAAAAACCTCTTTCTTACAAGATTTGTGTCTGTTTAACAGACTTAAAAGATTTTGTTCCTTCTGATAGCTTTGAAATGCATTTGAAATTTCTGATGAACTCCAGAACTGAATTTAACTTCAATTCTTTGAAGTCACCCCCAGCAGCTGAACTCAGTTACAGAATACTGGTCTGTCCATCTTTGTTATCCAGAATCTATCCCTCTTCATTCAATGCCATTAGAAACAGGGAGTAGAACAGAGCGTGTATATGTTAGCTTATTCCCTCTGGATAAAAAGTCAGTTACTATAAGCTTAGGTAACATTGGGGTATAATCATTGGGGTAAAATAATCAGTTCTGCTCCACGAATGAGCAGAAGAAAACTTCTAAGACAATAGGTAGTTTGTGTCATTAAAAGTTCAACTTTTATGTTGGCTAAAAATTGACATTTGCATATAGGCCATTTAAGGAAAGGAGGATGCAGGCAGTTGTCTATAAACCATCTCAGGAAACAAACACAAAGAGCTCTTAGGAAAGATGGTGGTAACTCAAAATGCAATCAGGTCATTTATATATTAAACAAATAAATCTGCCTTAGTCTTTCCGTATGAGTCATGCATATCTACCATATTTAATTTGGTAGATTCATATTGAAGACATCTTTGTAGGAGGTAGGATGAACAGAGATCATAAACCTATTCCCTTTCCTCTCTGAAGTCACACTGACCAAGAAGAGCATCAGTTAGTCATGGGAATACAATAGTCATAGGCATGCTCGTGCATAGCAACTTAATCACTAAGAGGCAGCAAAGGGTGGAAAAGGTTAATCAGCNGAAATTGTTGTTTGTGTTCAAGGATCCGCATGCCCAAAGCCTTGACTGTTTCTTCTACCCATAGAAGTTGCTCTTCAAAAAGGTATTATCTTCCTCTCGAATCATGGCTGCAGCCTGTCATCCACTACAGCAAAGTGGATAAAGAAAAATAAAGACAAATGTGCAAAAGTATTTTCCTGTCCTGTTCATTATTCTAGGATATTACCAGATTTTCTAATAAGTAAAAGTTATGTTATTTGCGGTGTCAAAACCTGCTGTTACAATTCAAAGCTGTTACTTTGTTCTGTGAGTCAGAGTACTGCAATTCTTTATAAAAGGAAAGGTAGGACAACAGAGCAATGGTGTGCAACAGATGCACAATCCTTCAATGTTTTGAAGAGAAGTTGTATACTTTGTTGAGGTTCCTACTGTTTCAAACAAAGCAGCTTTCTACTTCAATGGTTACCAGTGTGGCTATCACATTGTGACATTCATACATAATGAAGATTATACCCCAATGTATCCTAAGCTTTAATTAGGAAGAATGTCATAATAGCACTAGAAAGTTTTGGTGTTTTAATTGGCATTTCAAATAACAATTGCTCATGTCCTCCTGAAAGTCATATTT
The DNA here is from genome assembly GCA_013400615.1 of Syrrhaptes paradoxus. Lineage (NCBI taxonomy): Eukaryota > Metazoa > Chordata > Aves > Pterocliformes > Pteroclidae > Syrrhaptes > Syrrhaptes paradoxus. The sequence goes on from VZTO01005180.1 coordinate 9,391, forward strand.
TAGTGGACTTTGTTAAGCTTCTGGGACATTTATAGAATGCAGTTAGATTCTTTAATTGGCTCCGGTAGCTATTTTCTCTCTCTAACTAGAAGAGTTTAGCTTTCTGTAAACAGAGTTCTAAAAGCCACCATGTAAAGAGCTTTAGTGAAAAATAACACTTGTCTCATGTAGTTTTCTTCCTCTGACATGCAAATATGGAAAAAGCACAAAGTGGAAACATTCTGGTTATAATCATTCCCATTTAGGCTGAAAGGAGGATAGAAANTTCATGGAAACTTTGCATTGCTTCTTATTTGGTTGTTTTAATATAAAATCAAAATTATGTTAATTGAAGGCATATGGCAGTTCTTTGTACACAAAAGCATAACAGTCTGGGAATAAAATTATTGGATATCTTGCAGTTAAAAAAAAACCTCTTTCTTACAAGATTTGTGTCTGTTTAACAGACTTAAAAGATTTTGTTCCTTCTGATAGCTTTGAAATGCATTTGAAATTTCTGATGAACTCCAGAACTGAATTTAACTTCAATTCTTTGAAGTCACCCCCAGCAGCTGAACTCAGTTACAGAATACTGGTCTGTCCATCTTTGTTATGCAGAATCTATCCCTCTTCATTCAATGCCATTAGAAACAGGGAGTAGAACAGAGCGTGTATATGTTAGCTTATTCCCTCTGGATAAAAAGTCAGTTACTATAAGCTTAGGTAATATTGGGGTATAATCATTGGGGTAAAATAATCAGTTCTGCTCCACGAATGAGCAGAAGAAAACTTCTAAGACAATAGGTAGTTTGTGTCATTAAAAGTTCAACTTTTATGTTGGCTAAAAATTGACATTTGCATATAGGCCATTTAAGGAAAGGAGGATGCAGGCAGTTGTCTATAAACCATCTCAGGAAACAAACACAAAGAGCTCTTAGGAAAGATGGTGGTAACTCAAAATGCAATCAGGTCATTTATATATTAAACAAATAAATCTGCCTTAGTCTTTCCGTATGAGTCATGCATATCTACCATATTTAATTTGGTAGATTCATATTGAAGACATCTTTGTAGGAGGTAGGATGAACAGAGATCATAAACCTATTCCCTTTCCTCTCTGAAGTCACACTGACCAAGAAGAGCATCAGTTAGTCATGGGAATACAATAGTCATAGGCATGCTCGTGCATAGCAACTTAATCACTAAGAGGCAGCAAAGGGTGGAAAAGGTTAATCAGCCAATTTAAAATAAATAAGCACTTATCATAATCTTCAGAACCATACCAGGAGCTACTACTCTGAAATAAAAGCCACACTGCATGCCCTCTCTGTCTCTTCCTTACTCTGCAGAATTTGGGAAACACTTCTTACCTTGTTACTAAGGCCAAACTAAGCAAATTCTATCACATCTTATTTTTGCCCATTTTTACAAATACACAGAATAAGATTCTAGATAAGAATAAGATGGACCAACAGAAGGAATATTAAGATGTATGTAATTGCTGGTACTGTATAATAACCATTTTACTTATAAAAGTTTACTTTTAACTAAACATTTAGAAGAATACTTTTTTTCTGAAACTTTACTGAACTAAGAGATTGATTTTATTCTCAGTGAAGTCAAGACCTTTTCTGCCTGGGGTCAGGACTTTGTATCGTATTTTGACCAGGATTTGCCTTAATATTTTAGTCAAATTATTTATTTACTAAATAGAATGTTTTGGTAACCAAAAGTGAGTAACTGGCATCAAGTTATACAGTATATTAATAATTTTTCCATAGTATTTTACCACTAGCTACTACAAGCATGTTTCTCTAGCTTTGGAAAGCTCTTTAGTCTTCAAGACTTCTCTGATGATTTGTAAAACAACAAAATCAAAAAGTACGTTCCCTGATGGTTTGTTCAGTTAGAATACAACTTGCCATGGATTTTTGCGGGCTCTATAACGCTGCCATGACAGAAAGCTGTCAGTATAGACTGTACCTCTGCTAGAAGACCTTCCCTAGACTTTGAGAAAACCTGATGGCTGAAGGCCTCAAAGCCTAGCCTCAGTAGGAGCACACATCCCTACTCCTGAAATGAAATCCAGAAGGCTGAGCTAGGAATTTTCTGTATTACATGAGATGATGATTTAAGCAGGGTCCAGAAGAGGCAACAAACTGAAAGAACCTTAAGGTAGCACATTGTCACTACAGCTGCCTATGGTTAACCTGTAGGAAATATGTCTCTCTCTGAATTTTCTGTCTGATGTCCAGATGGAGGATGGAGGTACCTCTACTCACTGGTGGAAACAAATATTTCTAATCTTACTTTCAAAGAGCTGTCCTGATAAGGGAAAGACACAGCATGTTTGTAAATGATAGGCATTAGGGGATCACTGCCTCCTTATGCTGGCCCGCCAACACAGCCTCTGCAATATCATGCAACAGCACAGAGGACTGTGGAGCTGCCTTAACACTTGCGTGCCAGTAGAGGCTGTGGGTAAAGGATGCACTTTCTCTCAGTTGTAGTACTAAGGACAGAAAGCTGCTGGCATCACTGAAAGGTTTGGGATTCAATCAGCAAGAAAAGTCATGTAAGGTTTGTATATATAAGCTCTCATCTGAAATACTAGGATTCTAGAACAACAGATATCTAATACCAAATGTTTTAAGCATAGTAACTGATTTTTTATCCAGAGGGAATAAACAGAGGGAAACAAAGGGATGGAAGTTGCCTGAAAGCCATCCAGCCCAAACACCACACAGGAGAATAATCTGCTGGCAAAAGTTCAAACTGAGGTTTCAGTGCCTCAGTTTGAGTTTTGAATGCCTCATCAGCTGGCTGATGGCACTAGAGGTCCCCTTCAACAGTCACTGTTTGCACTTAAGAATGACATAAATTGTAGTGTGGGAATTGTCTTAAATACTAAACCTGTATTAGGATGTCACCAGAAGTGTGCCAGAAACATTCAGAGTCTTTCTCATGTTTGTTTTCACAGCACCTCCTTGCATGAAAAGATGCTGTTTTATATTCTGTTCATTAATTATTGTGATATATTTCTGAATAAGGTGGCTGAAATTATAATTCTGAGGTTTGCACACATTAGTCAAAGATTAAATCACTGTTACTTTATCTTTCCCCTTTAAATCCTTTTAATCTTTTCATCCCTAGAGAAAGGGATCTCTTCAAGGACATTAATCACTTGTACCAGTGATACTGCTCTAACTGCAGGTTTACAGTAGTCACAAATGTGGAAAAAAAGGATCTCTAACAAGGCCTCAAAAACCATGATGCACATGAACCTGTGCCAACACAAGGGGTTAGCTTATGTTATTCATGCAGGAAATGTATCTTTGCCATCTGAAAATGTCCTTTAGAGAATACAATATTGCATATCACTACCAGTACCACTGTACAAACACAATTTTGCCATATTTACTCAGGTGAAGTGGCAGCTAAGTCCTCAAACAGTGTGGGGAAGAAATTCCTCTTATCATGACTAAAAGGAGCAGAATTCATCTCCTTGAATTTTATTTCTCTGGGGTAGTATCTACACTGTATTCTGAGCTTTGTACAACAATGGCTGCACGTTTGACTGATTGAGGATGGTACAACAAGGGGGAACGGAAGGGGGACAAACTAGGCCCACTACAGACGAGCCTAGGGGTGGCACACTGAGGTCAGGAGTGAAATCCACCATTCAACTCAAGTGCATTTACGCTAATGCACGCAGCATGGGCAACAAACAAGAAGAGCTGCAGGCCATTGTGCAGCAGAACAGCTATGACTTAGTCACCATCAAAGAAACACGGTGGGACGAGTCTCATAGCTGGAGTACTGCAATGGATGGCTATAAGCTCTTCAGAAGGGATAGACAAGGAAGGAGAGGAGGTGGGGTGGCTCTTTATGTTAGGGAGTGTTTTGATTGTATAGAAATTGAGGATTGTGATGATAAGTTTGAGTGCTTAAAGGTAAGAACGAGGGTAAGGGCTAACAAGGCTGATATCCCACTGGGAGTGTGTTATAGGCCACCCTCCCAGAAGGAAGAAGCAGAGGAAGCATTCTACAAGCAACTGGGAGAAGTCTCACAGTCGCTCCGTCTTGTTCTTCTGGGAGACTTCAACTTGCCAGAC
>VZTO01005181.1:0-49417 GCA_013400615.1 Syrrhaptes paradoxus
ATAGTCAAGTGTGAATCACAAGATTCTTAATAAACATTCTAGAATGAGTGCACTGATCAGGAAATAACTTCTGCTGTGATGATTTAAGCCTCCACTGTCCCCAGGATATAAAAGTGTGGGAGCAGTTGACTGAGATAGAGAAATACATCTTATGGCCAATGACAAAGCTAGGCAGTGCTGCAGTGTGATATTTAGTCTGATAGCTTTTAACAGTAAGTCTTAGAGACAGGAATTTTCCTTTTTTTATTGGAAGACTGCCAGTAGAATTACCAGAAGCATGGGAATCTGTTACAGAAGCATGGAGCCTGCTGTTACACCAGCAGGAAGAGTTGCATATAGTGTTGTAAATTTCCATTTCTGTAACCAAGGCTTATGGAGACACAGTTCAAAATCAATATTTATTAAAACATCTTTTATTAATTAGGCTGTTATTATAACAATAAAATAATAAAAGCTTGTAACACCAAATCATATTTCAACATAACTTTTTATTCTGATAGGGGATTAAGTAAGGAAGGTAACACAGATTACAACCAATATTTATTGCAACACTGTGCTGGTAAGAGTGGAAAATGGTTTGCATCATACATGCCGTTACTGCTTCACACAGTGGACACACTCACGGTCACCCACCTGGAGAGCAGCAGAGAGGCCAACCCCAGTGGTTCACTCAGGAACAGGTTTACATTTATAACTGCAATTATTTTAACTCTTAGAGCATGCAAATGGAGTTAACCACACAACAAGATATATTAATAGTTACAGAGTAGTATTTCCCTTTAGCTTCACCACAGAAAAGGTTTTCCTAACTATCCCCACAACATGTTGACAACGATGGGATGTTTCCCACCCCTTGTATATAATTCTCCCAACACGGTCTCTTTTACCACAGGTAGGTTTACATTTACAAATTTGTCACTTGATGTAGCCCATGCACAGGAAAGTGTTAATCTCAGTTGTTTCTGAAACAGAGGATATATGGTTATGATATTGAAATAAATTTTATTTAGCATTTGCTGTTGACATTAATGGCTTGATTTGACCCAGAGTTTTCAACTAGTTTGACATTAATTGCTTGATTTGACCCAGAGTTTTCAACTGTTTTCAACAGTTTTCATGGCCTTCTCATCTTCTTGAAGTCTGCCTCATAAATGAGCAGTTTCCTTCAAAGTCTGGACCAAAATTATGCAGCCATGTAGTAACAGAGCTGGGCCTATATCCCTGGGACACAGACAGCTAAGCAGATATTAGGAGGAGGGAGTGCAGGGGGAAAAAATAGTACAGGGGAAAATTGACAAGGGATGCTGTTCACATTCTCTGTTATTACATGTATGCATAGATTTTAATGTTCTCATTTTAAGATTTTCATTAATTATGTATACATTTTTAATATTTATTTTTTACTCTTCCAGAAGTGCAGGGTTTAGTGATTATATACTGGTTATCAGAGAAGTACGTATCTTCTTCAGTATATATTTGTAGCACCTCCCTTCAGTGTAATTTCTGTTCTGATGGAGGGTGGAAGTTAACAGTGGACTATTCTGGCTTGAACAGTCATAAAATGATAGAATTATAGAATGGTTTGGGTGAGAAGGTCGGGACCTTAAAGATCATCTAGTACCAACCCCCCTGACATGCACAGGGACACCCTCCACTAGACCAGGTTGCTCAAATCCTCATTCAACCTGGCCTTGAACACCTCCAGGGATGGGGCATCCACAGCTTCTCTGGGCAACCTGTTGCTGTGCCTCACCACCCTAACAGGAAAAAATTTCCTCCTAATATCTAATCTAAACCTACCCTCTTTCAGTTTAAAGGTGTTACTCCTCATCCTATTCCTACGCCCCCTGATAAAGAGTGCCTCCCCATCTCTCCTGTAGGCCCCCTTGAAGTACTGGAAGGATGCTGTTAGGTCTCCCCAGTGCCGTCTTTTCTCCAGGCTGAACAACCCCAACTCTCTCAGCCTGTCCTCATATGGGAGGTGCTCCAGCCTTCTGACCATCTTTGTGTTTGTTCTCTGAACTCACTCCAACAGGTCCAGGTCTTTCTTATGTTGGGGGCCCCACAGCTGAACACAGTACTCCAGGTGGGGTCTCATGAGGGTGGAGTAGAGAAGGAGAATCACCTCCCTTGCCCTACTTACTGGTCATGCTTCTTTTGATGCAGACGAGGATACGGTTGGCTTTCTGGGCTGCAAGTGCACATTGCTGGGTCACGTTGAGCTTTTCATCGGCCAACACCCCCAAGTCCTTCTCCTCAGGGCTGCTCACAATCTATCCTCCTCCCAGCTTGTATTTGTGCTTGGGATTGCCTTGACCCATGTGCAGCACCTTGTCCTTGGCCTTGTTGAATTTCATGAGGTTTGCATTGGCCCACATCTCTAGCCTGTGAAGGTCCCTCTGGATGGCATCCCTTCCCTCCAGCATGTTGACTGCGGCTCACAGCTTGGTGTTGTCAACCAACTTGCTGAGGGTGCACTTGATCCCCCTGTCCATGTTGCCAACAAAGATGTTAAGCAACACTGGTTCCAATACTGACCTCTGCTGAACATCACTCATCAGTGGTCTCCACTTGGACTTGAGTGATTTACCATAACCCTTTGAGTGCAACCATCCAGCCAGGTCCTTTATCCACCAAGCAGTCCTTCCATCAAATCCACGTGTCTCTGATTTAGAGACAAGGATGTCATGGAGGACACTGTCAAAGGCTTCACACAAGTCCAGGTAGATGATGTCAGTTGCCCTTCCCTTATCCACCAGCACTGTGGCCCTGTCGTAGAAGGCCACCAAATTCGTCAGGCACTATATACCCTTGGTGAAGCCATGTTGGCTGTCACCAATCACTTCCTTATTTTCCATGTGCCTTAGCATAGTTTCCAGGGCTGCTCCTTGATCTTGCCAGGCTCAGAGGTGGGACTGACCAGCCTGTAGTTCCCCAGGTCTTCCTTATTTCCCTTTTTAAAAATGGGGGTTATGTTTCCCCTTTTCCTGTCAGTGGACTTCACCAGACTGCCACAACTTCTCAAATACGATGGAGAGTGGCTTGGCAACTTCATCCGCCAGTTTGCTCAAGACCCACAGATGCATCTCCTCAGGTCCCATGAAGTTGTGCAACTTCAGGTTCCTTAGATGGTCTCAAACTGACATTCTCCTACAGTGGGCAGTTCTTCATTCTCCCAGTCCCTGCCCTTGCCTTCTGCAACATGGGCACTGTGGCTTGAGAACTTGCTGGTGAAGACTGAGGCAAAAAAAGTTGTTGAGTACCTCAGCCTTCTCAATATCTTGCGTAACCAGGCCTCCTGTTTCCTTCTGAAGAGGTCCCATGTTTTCCCTAGTCTTCCTTTTATCACCATGCTGCTAAGTGGTGCCAAGTCATGCCACCATTGAGTACTGCTGTATCAGATGTCCTAGAGCTCCAATATAAATGGAAGTCAAATATGACAGAGTGTATGCCACAACTGGTATTGCTGAAGCATTTTTCTCAATCCGTTTGGTAGAAGAGAGCAGGCCATAGTTTGCGGGTGTCCAATACATCTGGAACTGACTGCTCCAGGCTGGGAGCACAGCCCCACCATTTGTCAGGACAGGACTAGCTGTGAGAAAAAAAGCACTGAGGTCTGTTGGCCCCAGCCAGCAGCCAAGCCCCCACACAGCCACTCATTCAATTCCACTCTTTGCCAGTGGGATAGGGGAGAGAACAGCAAAAGCAAAAGTGAGAAAACTTGTGAGTCAAGATAAAGACAGTATAATATGTGAAGGTCAGAAAAACCCCCAAGTGATGCACCTCCTCCCATTAGCAGATCAATGCCAAGCCAGTCTGTGAGCAACAGCCACCTTGGAAGCCAAAGATCTCCTGCCCTCTTCTTCCTCTACACCAGTCTTTATGGGTGGCCATGGCATTATATAGTATGGAGTATCCCTATGGCCAGTCCAGGACAGCTGTCCCAGCTGCGTTGCCTTCCAGCTTCTTGCCCACTCCCAGCCTACTCTCTGGGCCAGAGTGGGAAAAAGAGAAGGTCTTGTTGCTGTGCATGCACTGCTCAGCAACAGTGAAAACACTAGTGTATCATCAACCTTGTTTTAGTCACAAATTGAAAGCACCATATAATTCATTTGTAATACTTTCCAAGGTCCATAGCTTCTTTGGTGCAACTGAGGTGACACCTCAGTTTTACTAGTTTGCTTATCATCATTGTACAATTCATGCAGTTTTTGATCATGTACTCATTTCCTTGTTTAATCTGGGGCAAAACACAGATTGTAGCATGCCCTATGCTCCTTTGTGTAATATATCATGACAATGTAAGATGATTTGTTCTGTTTCAGCTGGCTTTCATACCCGTTCCTTCTTATCTTTGATCTGCTTCCTGGTTTACAGTGCAGCAGTTGAACTTAGCCTGGAGTTATGCTCATTGTGCCTTATTCAAACTGACATTAAATAATGTTGAGTCTATTTATTTTAAAACTTGGGTACTACTCTCTCACATCTTTCTCTGTAGCTGCCATCACTGACATATTATTCCATAAGACAATGTGTTTTTCTTTAACTGGTGGAGGCAATATCTGTAGCATTTTTTCTAACATGAATATGTTATCTCAAGTGCACTGTGAATCGCCTGTGGGACAGGAGTAACAGTGTGCTTTTTTTTGTCACTAAATGTGAAAGCTAAGCTGCAAATTGATTCTTCATTTAATACAGTGGCAAAGAAACAGCCAGGTCTATAACTGAAAACAAGTTGTTATTTTCCTGTAACTTGAAAACAATCTCTCAAGCATGCCTGCTACCATAGGAGCTATCCTCAGGATGAACTTTATCTGGCAGTAGTCCTCCATACTCTCCAGGTTTTCTCATCAGTCTTCCTAACAGGCCATAATAAAAAATTATCTGTGTTATGATTTCTTGCAAAACACCCTGTTCTTCAATGACTTGCTGCAATTCCCAGCCCTACCAGTGTTTGCATTTGCTTCTGCTCCCAGCTCCTCTTTCTTCTCCCATTCACACAATAGCATTCCCCAAATCATCTTCCTGTGATGGCTCTCCATCTAATTTTCCATGACTTCATACAGGTACATCAGCTATTTTTAATTTTTGCATCTCAGTCTGCTTTTGTAAGCACCTGATTTTGGTTTCACATTTACCAGATCCCATTGGAGTCTCCCTTACTCTAGGGTGAATTTCTGCATTGTACAAATTGATCCCTCTACTTGCTTCTGCAGGTTTTCTTTCTTCTTCTTTTTTTTCTTTTTTTTTTTTTCCTGAAGTCACCAGATCCGCTTATTCCATTTTTAGTTCCTTACTGCCTTTTTGAGTCCCTAGAAGGTATTTCTTTCCTAAGGACAAATTGTCTTCAACTTTCTTATTAGTATTTTTTAAAACAGAATTTTTGGATTGAAGCTGCAGATACACTGGCTTGATCAGAACAGAATGTTTTAGCTGCTTCCCATTATAGCTTTCCTAATACAGGAGGAGTATTCTCGAGTTTCTTTCATGTACTCTGCAAGAACTGCATGACATTTTCATTCTGTCCCCTGTTGTCATATGGGTTGAAAGGACACATTCTTCCTTCCATGGAAAGGTGATTATTGCAAATACTGTAATCTGCAGCATAGCTGGGACCCTTTAATATTGTCATGGTTTTCCTTAAGCATTCAGTTTCATTTTAGAGGTCCCCTTAAGCATTGAGCACCATGATAATACACCAGACTTGTCAGATTTGTAGAACAATGTTATGGGTAGGATGAGAGTGTTCAAACAGACCACTCAAAAGGGAAAATTAAATAATTTGATTATGATGTGTTCATTTACCGTATCAGTCTTCACCGAAAGATTTTATAAATCTCCTGTTCCCTGACAAGTGGTTGAGTTGGGGGAAACATGAATCTCAAACTTCTGTTAATTAAGCTCTTACTACTAGCAGCAGGTAACTATTCACACAGTCTTCTCAGTTACTCCCTCACATAGTGCACACACTCAGGAGTAGGGGCTCATAGTCACACCCCAGGGGCTTCCAGGCAGTTGTACACAAAGTCAAACACAGGGTCCCTTGTTTCAGCAGGTGTGCTTACATATTCTGGCCTGTAGTCTCTGTCCACTTCTAGCAGCTGCTGCTGCCTTGGATGTGGTGTGGGTTACAAGACCCGTCGTGGGTGCCAGTGTGTGCTGGAAGCCTTGGACAGGTTCAGCAGCTCCTTAGTACCCTGAGTTTATATTTTTTTTCCAGATTTAACAGGGCTTATGGTTTCAGCACATACTCTTACTCTCTGTGGTGTGGTGTTTTCGGGTAATTATTTCTCCATCCTCACCCTGAGCTAGCTGGAGAGCTCAAATACATCCACACACACAGAGGCTCTGTTTTGACGATAGCCATTCCTCCAAAGATGGATCTTTTAAAAAGTGTATTGGAAACTGCAGATGTATGGTAAAATCATAGGTAGTAGATAATTTTTTAAGTGTAATTGGTACTGTAACATTCTTATTTTACTCCAAAAGAGGCAAGAAAACTGTGGATTGACATTTTGTTGCTCGTGGCAGATGACAGGGTAGGTCTGTGGTAAGAAAATAACCAGATGAAAATCCTAAATTATCCTAGCAGCAGGTGTACTGCAGAGGAAAGCTGTGATGGTCTTTTATGAAGCAAAGAAATGCAGCTGTGGGTCTGGAAATACTCAGTCCTTCGAGGAAGCCAGGTATTATTTTATTCATAGTTGTCACATAATCTGTTCCAAAATGATTAGTTGTTGCCAAAGAAAAAAAATTGGTAAAAATGCGTCACTAGAGAAAAACATTCAAAATATAACAAGGTAGCAACATACATGAATTTTTGTCACACAAAACCCTACAGAAAGGCTTTAAAAATATAACATATGTTCTTTGTGTATTTTCGTAGCTGAGTGAAGATAATCACTTTTTCATCATGCATTACCAAGGAGAATCAGTGCAGTTCCAGTGCTATGAAGATACAAGTTACTACCTGTGTGTCAATGATAACTCACTTGATATTCGCAAGCTGGAAAACAAAGAACCTAATGAGGACAAAAATTTTTACTTCAGGGTGTCATATTTGCAGGAAAAGTAACTTGTCTACCTTTGAGTGGCCCAAGTGTCCCTACAACTTGTATAGTAAGCTGACAGAAGAGAAGTTTGAAATCAACTAATTTCCATTTTGGCTTAATTTTTACTTTTATTGTTATTTCTTGAGTCACTATTCCGCATGAGTAACATCCTGTATTTCTGTGCTTTCAATAGGAAAAGAGAAAGGCTGAGTCTGAAAAACAGATGAACTGATCGGTCTGTCTTGTTTTTGTTTCTATTTGTTCATAATTCATCTAACCAAGGAAATCATAGGTAGGCTAAATTCCTGCAATGTTTGTGTGTTTTAAATGTGACTCCTCATATTCCCTGTATACATGAATAGCTGCAGAGGAGCAGATTGTCTACTCTTCATTGCTTCTGGCAAACGATAATTAGTACTGAGGACGAAAGACAGCAGCTGTTAACGTACAGCTCCTAGTTAACATAAAGTTCATTGATGCCGTCCTTCTCCAGCACCATCTCGTGGACTTCAGGTGAACTGTAGTAAACTTACATCCAACTTGTATCACATCAACAAGCTACAAAAAAGTTCCCAGCAGCTGAAAACAAGAAATGTCTTTCTTTTCCCAGACCATGATATTTATTCCCAACTGATATAGGGGCTAGATCTCCTACGCCTGCAATGGCTGGATAGGCATCCAAGCAGATCAAAGAAAACTTTCCCCTCTTATTTGGTATTTGCAAGGCTGTATCTACAGTCCTGTGGTCAGTTTTGGTCTTTCCAGCACATATGGGAGCAAGGCTGAGCAGAGGCATGAGGATGGAGGAGGATGGAGCATTTGAGGAGGAGAGGCTAGGGCAGCAGAGTTTGTTCAGCCTGGACATGAGAAGGGTGACTCTTCATCTAGCTGAAGGGAGATTGTAGAGAAATGGAACCAAACTTTCGTTAGAGGTACACAGCAGAAGAACAATAGGCAGTAACCACAAGCTGTAGGAAGGGAAATTTTGACTGCCTGTAAACCACAACAACAAAAAAGATAAGGACATGTAAGATTTGGAACAGGCTTTGTGATTATACAGTGTCCATCTCTGGAGTCTTTCAAAATTCAGCTGGAAAAGGCCCTGTGCAACCTCACCTAACCCTGAAGGTAGGTCTGCTTTGAGCAAGTGGTTTGACAAAATGACCTCCAGGCGTACCTTCTAACACAAATTATATTGTGATTCCATGATTCAAAGGCAGCTTCAGTGTCCAAAGAACTTACAAAATATTTTATCCAATGAGTGGTATTCAATATAACCTACACAAACACAAGGAACAACATGAAAGCAAACTAAAAAAAATCCTATTGATTTCATCCCGAAGTACAATGTTTTCATGACCACATGCAGACTTGAGCTCAAGGGAAAATATGTTCAGTGTCAGAAAAAATGTCATAACAAGTGAATGATTCCCTCTTGACCTCCAGAAAACTTAAATTGAAACACATGGGCTATTTCAAAGTGGAAAACTGTATCAGAAGAACAAGGGTTCATTTGGAAAATAAAAAGTAATTGCAATATGATAGCAGGTGCATTTAAAACCTACTGTCGTTTTACCTGATTGTTTCTGGTGTAGTTTTGCTTACAATAAAAGTCTTCTCAATATTTGAACAACCTCAGTGTTTTGGGTTTGTGTGGTGGGGTTTTAGTAGTGGGGGAGGGGCTACAGGGGTGGCTCCTGTGAGAAGCTGCTGGAAGCTTTCCTGGCTCCAAGCTGGACCTGCCTCTGGCCGAAGGCACAGAGCATGGGTCAGGTGGTGTGGCCCAGCCTGGCCCAGCCTGCCTCCCCGCCACAGCCACAGCCCAAGAGCTGGGAGCTCTTCAGGAGCCAGCGAAAGAACCAGCAGTGGGGAGAGGAGGGAAACAACTCTGCAGGCACCAAGGCCAGTGAACAAGAAGGAGAAGGAAGTGCTCCAGGTGCCGGAGCAGAGGTTCCCCTACAGCCTGTGGTGAGGTGGCAGCTGTGCCCCTGCGGCCGTAGAGGGTAACGGAGGAGCAGATCTCCACCTGCAGCCCCTGCAGGACTCCATGCTGGAGCAGGTGGCTGTGCCCAAAAGAGGCTGTGATCCCATGGGAGGGTCCCATGTGGCAGCTGTTTGTGGAGAACTGCAGTTCGTGGAAAGGACTCATGTTGGAGAAAGTTCATGGAGGACTGTCTACAGTGGAAGGGACCCCACAGTGGAGCAGGGAAGACTGTGAGGAGCCCTCCCCTGAGGAGGGAGTGTGATGGACTGACCCCAACCCCCATTCCCTACCCCCTGTGCCACTGGAGGGGGAGAAGAGGGAGAGAAATCAAGAACAAAGGGGTTTTTTGAACCCAGGATGAACGGAGGGGTGGGGGTGAGGTGCCTTTTTAAGATGTGATTCTATTTCTCATTATCCTACTCTGGTTTTGGTTGTTAACAAATTAACTTGACCTTGCTTCCCCAAATCGAGTCTGTTTTGCCCATCACCATAACTGTTGAGAGATCCCTCCCTGCTCTTTCCTCAACCCATGAGGTTTTACCTTTTGTTCTCGCAGTTCTCCCCATCCCACTGGGAGGGAGGAGAGAGCAAACATCCGCATGGTGTTTCTGCCGACTGGGCTTAAACCAGGACATTCAGGAAATACAATGAGCACATCTCATTGTATTGAAGTCTGGTCAGTTCTGTGAGTATGCCCTCCACCTCCCACCTCAGCTCTTTAAAGTAATGAACACTAAAATTTAATTAAAGAAATCAGAATGTACATTAGGCATTCTAATAATGTTAAAAGATCTAATACATCTAGCTAAAATACTACTTAAATTCCACAAGCTATGAAAAATTGCTACCAGAACAACTAATTCCTGTAATAAACAGATTTTTTCTCTCATAGACAAATTGTGGTTGGCAGGCATGATATTTTTTGTAACATTAAGACTGTCCTGTTAGGCACTACACCAGCAAAACTGACATTCCCACTCCTTGCTCAAAAATATTTACAAAGAGAAAGCAACTAGATTTCCAGTATTCTAGACAAGTTGTTGGTGTAGTGGGCTTCAAGTCTAACTGTTGGCAAGGCAAGTAACTGAAGTGATTAGCAGACACTGGTAAGAAAAAATAAAATGTTGTTCAATATATCTTTGCTGCCAGTTTGTTGGTAAAGGGACTGAATATGAGAAGTACCTGAAAAAGGGGGTGAAAAAGTCCAGAAAATGGATTGAAATTGGAGAGAAAAATATAGAGAAAGAGAACAGAGAAGAACAGAAAGACACAGTACGGAGAGCAGAAAGATAGACAAGAAAAAAAATAGCTAAAAGATATAAAATGGAGGGGGATAAAGAAAAAGTTTGAAAATGAAGCACAGAAAGAATAGTGTGATTCTATGTGCATTCCTTCCTTCCTCCAGAAAACCTACAATTAGAAGAGTTAACTAAACTAACCCTGGGTAAAAATCTGTAGTTCTCACATATCAGAGCAGGGGACAATGTCATGAAATCTCTCTATCTGTCACAAAGCCCTTTTATTGTAGTACCAGTAATTTCCCAAATGAGTGTAAATCAAAGTTCAAAGAAGTCATAAAGGTATGTTTAAACAAATTCTTTTACCTCCACGTTCACTTCTGCAAAAAAGATAGAGTAACTGAAATGGCACAAAATGCCCTGGTGTGCATTTGTAAGATGACAGGTATGTGCTCGTACACATCAGAAATTAAATCTATTGCTTGTTGTTTGAAGCTTTAGCTCCTCAGCAGACATCATCTTAACTATTTAAGTGTCATATCAAATGACTTTTTTTTTTCCTGTATGAGAAGAAATCCAGAAAAAAGATCTAGAATTAAGTATAGCTATCCATGGCTGTGGAGTACATACATTTTGGCTATTTAGAAAGTTCTTCATTATTCACTGCAGCTTTACTACAGAGTTTGCAGGATCTCTCAATCCAGTTTCAACTTCTTTTTTGATAGCTTAGAAAGACATAAAGTAGTTCATTAGTAACAAATTATGAGTTTGCTTTTTTTTCTGTCTGAGCTTCTAAATATATAGCTGTTACTTAGAAATAGGGGATATATAATTCAAAGCACAGTTTTAGAAGACCCGTACATTCTGACCTTTGCTGCTTCCTTTACTGGCATCTCCACATTTTCTGTCAAAAATGAATTTAATATTTTCTTCATAATGATATAATTATCTTGAATAAGTCCATATTAAATGCTAGACTATTAGTCATATTGATACATTAGTATTAAAACTAGTATTAACTACTACCATATGTTGACTGCTAACATTATTGCTGTGGTTTTGAACCACAGCCGCTCCCTCATCCTCCCCCTTCCTGGGGTTGCAGGAAAGAATTAAAGGGGTAAGGGGAAAAGAGACTTGTGGGTTGAGATAAGAACAGTTTAATAACTAAACTACAACAATATTGAAAAAAATGAAAATAATAATGATGATTGTAATAAATACAAATATACAAATAATATATAAGTATACAAATGAGTGATACACAGTGATACTGCTCACCACCCAATGACCAAGGCTCTGCCCACTCCCAGCAAATGATCCTGGAGCAAGGAGAGTTCTGAAACAGCAACTCTGGCAAGGAGATAAGAGCCCAAGTGTCCAGGAGCTGACTGAGCGAGGAAGACAGCCCCAAGACAGGGGCAACCCAAAGGGAGAGAGACAACCTGGAGAGAGAGAGCGAGCACTTCCGGACAGATTCTCATCTATATAAATGCATAACATGCATGATATGGAATATGTCATTAGCCAATTTGGGTCTCAATCCTAAACCTAAATTCAAATCCTAGGCTAGTAATTGGGGCTGTGCTCCCTCTCAGCTTCTCCTGCACCTGCAGATGCTGGCGCAGCAGAGAAGCTGAAAACTGCTTGATTCTTCTGGCGACAACTATAAACATCAGTATGCTATCAGCCTTCTTTTCAGCACAAATCCAAAACACAGCCTCACATGAGCTACTATGAAGAAAGATAACTCTCTCACAGCCAAGTCCAGGACAATTATAAACAAATATGTTCTCTATTTACAAAGTTAGGCTATCTTTGATGACAATTAAGCTTCATTGTTAAGCCTTAAAACGATTCTATGGGTTTGACTCAAGAGTAAAGTAATTAATATTTCACCATATCACACTGAGGTGCTTTTGCTATAACTTTTTTTTTTCCCAAACTATGTTATTGAGATGGTAATGACTATCTGTGCTTTTAAAACCCATCTGACAAGGTATCTAGAGACATTTCAATATCTGGACAGTACTCATTATTCTCAGTGATCTGTCATTTAAATGAGTGTAATTATTAACAGGGATAATTTCTTAATTTTTTTTTTTGAAGCTGGAGTTTACAACATGTAATCTGGATGCAGGACAAAACTCAGTTCTTGCAGTAGATGAAAAAAAGAACTTAAAGATTTGTTCCTGATGGTCAGATGGATCTCAAGATCAGCCACAAATTAGACAAAAAGTGATGATGTGCATCACAAGTGATGAGTAACATGTTTGAGTTCACTGTGTTTTGAGCAGCAGAGATAACTACTTGATTTCTAGGGGTCCTTTCTAACCTCAGTTACTCTGTGATAACTCCTGGTGGTTCTATGCTGTAAGAGGAATTTATGCCAGGAAAAATTGCTTCTGGGAGGAGCATCAGGAACATTAACACGGGATAAAAATACTTTCGGTGAGAATAAAGCATTTGTTTGTATGAAATTGTGTGTTCAGACACTGAGCTAAATCCTCAAATACGAACCCTAAGTAATTTTATTGGTATGTTACTGTAAGAGTTCTACAATGTCCTCTTAATTTTGTGTCCAGTGTTTTCAGTATTGCATTATCTACTTTTTTTTAGAGGTAGCTGTAAAATTCATCCTGACAACAGTAGATGTACCATAATACTAAAGCTATAAAGTTAGCTCCCTAACTCTCATCATATTCGTATACCTTCCCAAGGTATTACTGGATATGTATCATGCTCAAAATGTACTGATTGGGTGGAAACCCACTGTGTTTTTTCCATTTATTCCACATCTTAGAATGGTTAATAAGCAAAAAAATTGTGATATTGTAAACAGTGACATAGTCTGCATTGGTATAGCCTGCAATAACACTTCACAATCCCATAGTACTTCATGAGTAAAAATTTATATTAACATGCAATAAAGGTGAATACAAATTATATTGTGTACATTTAAATAGAGGAAACTAGAGACAGAAAAATGAGTTAGCCAAGATCAGGCAACAGCAAATGGCAAAGCCAGAATTTTAACTCATTATTCCCAATCCTTCACAGATTCCTTCGGTATTGTTCTAGTGCAGAATTGCAGCTTTGTGCTATGCTGGACATCCACACACGTTCTAACAGCTAAATAATCAGATTCTAACAGATTTTCTTTAGCTGTCAGAGTATGATCACTTTAGAGTATGAACTTCAAAACAAAGCAAAGTTTCTTGCAAATGTATTGATCAGGATCAATTTTGACCTTTTAGTGTTGAATTGTTTTTTACAAAACTGAAATGAAAGTAATTTCATATTTTTTTTCTTGCTTCTAACGAAATGTGACAAGTTACTGACATGAAGCTAGAAAGAACTCAAACCTGAGTATTTTTTGGAACTTAGTTTTAACATGAGATGATCTACGGTGTTTAGGTATATGTTAAGAGAAAGACTAATAGATTGGCTTAAATAATTAAGTTTTAAATAGAATTAATTTATTGTTTAGCATTAGGATGCAGGGGTTATACCATAATGTTGTGTGATTTGGTATACTACTTGTTTTAGCTTTACTTACTTAGCATGAGTAACTAGATTTGCTGAAGCCTTAGGCTGCAAGTTGTGAACTTTTCACCTTGATAAGTTTTGGCTGGGATAGAATGAATTTTCTTCTTAGTAGCTGGTACAGTGTGCTGTGTTTTGGATTTTTTAGTTTGAGAATAATGTAGATAACACACTGTTGCGGTTATTGCTAAGTTGTGCTTATCTGAAGTCTATGACTTTTGCAGTTTCCCATGCTTTGCCAAAGAAACACAAACTCGAAGATAAGAAGGCTACAACCGTCAAAAGCAGGTGCAGGTTGACAAGATAAGAACAACTAATGGCCTGCCTAGAGACAGAGGAAAAATTAAATGAGGTATTAGAAGACCCCAGCCCAGAAATTACCATTGGATCAAAGGGCACATGAAAGATGTATGAAGAGCGTGTGAGGGGCATGTGCATAGTCTGTAAGGGTATAATTGCCTAGCGATTTCCTGGCTCAGCGGCTCTCTCTGGAGGCACCCAGCTAGAGCTGTTTTACCGGTTGTACCATTTAAATAATTTTTTTTTATTTCAGTGCAGACACACTGTTATCTTCATTATAAGCCATCTCCAAACCTAAGTACCAGTATATTTAGCTTCACACTGAAGTGAGTATATCTCCAGTCTTGTGGTCTTTATGACAGGAAAGAGTCTAGTATTTTTATGGGCAAACAGACGATATGACAATGCCCTGTTTTGTCTTTGAGTCATCTGTTCAATTTCTGAAAGCACCACTTTAATTCACCATGATGAACTAATCTGTTTATTTACAACCTAAGATTAATCTCAATATATTTGTCATATTTTTTTCAGCTTCCATTTGGTAATATGCTAAACCTAGTAATATGACTTGAAGTTGACTTTGAAATTGGATTTCATAGGGCCAGGAATTTACCGTGGATTGCTGAAAGTTATGAACTACCTGTGTAAATACAAAACAGCCATGGAAATGGGGCAGATCAGCTGAGTCATAAAGTCTATTGTGAAATTAGAGGCATAATAGACATTTAGTTTCTAGTAATTTATCCCAGAAGGAATTTTACTCCCTATGCTTCCCTTTAAATTCCCAACTGCATTCAAATCCATTAAAAGTATAATGCTCTATAGAAGAGAGCAGATCAGACACAGAAATACACTATAACCCTTCACCTTTCTTACCTGTAATCCTATTCTCTTTATCATTTGTTATGCTTTCTTGTCATGATGCTCTTTAAATAGAAATCTAAACAAACTGTGTTTGAATAACACTTCAGTGAGGTCCCAGTTCTGACTACAGACCCCTAACCACTAAATACATACAATTTAAATATTAACAAGTCTAATAAAAACATTTTTTAACAGTAAAGATGAAGTAGACTGTTCACAAGCAATTCTTTGACTCCGAGCATGGAGCCACTTCGTGGGCAATTCTGTAGTACTAGTGCTAACAAATAGAACAGCTACTGCTTATCTAATAAGTTGCTGGTAAGAGAATCCACAGACATGGTAGTGTAATTCCATTGTTAAACTCAATTGTACACCTTATCAGAGTGGGATATGCATTTGGCAAACGTAGATATTATTGGCTGTACACTGAGACGCTAATTTATAGTTAGTATTATGAGAATTTTATTAGATAAATCCATTCTGTGCATTACTTAACTGCAGATGAAGGGCAGAAGGCATTCTGATGATGACATCTTGGGGGGCAAAGACAGAGAGATTGCCATGTGAGCTGTAATCTGAGAGATAAGAGTGCCACTTGTGATGCTTTTCAGCCAGTCTACACCTCTCTGGAGGCTATAGCACCATCCTTTTCTGCAGTTATGCCCACCTTATTGCTGGCATTTCTGTCTGTGTTCAGCACAAAAGAAATAAAGATATTACCAAGGTGATTTGTGCTGAAGATGTGGTGGTAATGAACTCCATTGTCACTAATGGAAGAGCTTCCCCTGAGCCCTCTACATTCTGCTGCTGAACTGTAAAGTTCAGCTACATTTAAAGATACTAAGTACAACTGTACTGATTAATGCAGTGGTACTACCACCATCAGTTTCTTGGGTTTGAATGTTATGCCTCAGCTTGTGTAAGAACACCAATGTTTTTCACACTCTTTTTATTTTGGCCTATAATAGGCGAAATCACCAATCATTGTTTCAAAAAAGTGGTGCACACTGGTAATGCACAAGTGCCTGAGGCAATCAAAAAAAGAAGCATATCAGTTCCTGGACCAGATTAACCAGGGTGGGGTGGCAGGACTCAGCAGCTGGCATTAAGAAAACAGTGGTTCTGAGTTTTTTCATTCAGAACCTGCTAGTGTTGGGAGAGGCAGACTCTAGAACAGCTTTAGAGCTACTGTGAATTATGGTTTTTCAGATCTTGTAGTAACTGTTCTGCTCCTTGAACACTTGCTTGTTCAGCCGCACAATGAAGACTGTATTTCAGTCCTCTTCTATTTGAATGGGTCTTTAACATAGCAACAAGAGAATAACTTTGCTTAAAACATGGAAATACAGTGCTAAATCCTCATATTTGGCAGAAGGTCAGAGGCAGATGTAAAACCTGCAAGCAATTCTAACTCATGTTTTGAAGTCATTTTACTTTGAAAGTAGGTCCCTAACTGGAATATGATTTCATGGGCTTAAAATTTAATCTCAGAAATAAAGTGCCCCTTTCTCAGGGTGCACTATGAAATGCTTTGTATTCTCCAGTAAGTACTAAGTTCAGCAAACAGATGAATCAAATATAGCTTGGTGCTGCTGCATGATCAAAGATCAGCTATTCCGCCTCATTGTTAACAACTTTATGGGAAGGTGATATAAAAACTGAATCCCTAGATGAAAGATAGGGATTCCTTTTTGTTTTAGGTGCTGAAAGAGATTATAAGAAGGACTGGTTTATATTCTTATCTAGCAGTTCAATTTCTATAAAGGAGTTGCTTACATAATAGCTATGAATCCTATAACATACTGATATAAAAATAAAGCCAACAAAATATATTCTATAACAGAACAGTCATTTTGAGTATTTTATTTATCAGTTCCATCATAGAAAATTATTACATGTTCTTAGATTTACCATTTTTAAAAAAACTTATTATATTCTAAAGTCAGACTTCTTCACCGCCCCCAGACCTTTGCAAACAGATGCAAGAAGGATACATTTTGGATTACTTCCTTTCAGTTCTGCTGGAAATCAATACAGAAGGACTATTTGTTGATCTTTCCTCCTCTAACATACAAAAAAAGACCAGTGTTGGCAAGAAACTGTATTCTTCTAGCCAATAGTAACAAAAAAAATAATAGAAACAGAAAAACAAGAAGCATGAAGCCAAAGAATAAAATTACCATGAGAAGAGAGAAAGCACTATTTTCTATCAGGTCTGAGTTAGCAGGAAGTGTGGCATGCAGTGTATACTATATTGGGTCTCAAAGCCTTGTATCTCATAGCAACACGATTTTTTTTGCCAGCATTAATTATCTAACATTCCTTTTAACTAAGTGTATGTTATTTACAATTCCTTAATGTTTGCTTTTAAAAGTAGTTATTTCACAGAAAATATATTTTAAAACAGCCTAAACTGGATTTTATTGGACTGACAGAAGAAAGGACAAAATAAAATGCTAGTGTTTTATTCAAAATATAGAACTGGGCTTCCTGTGAGATAAGTATGTGAAACAGAGTCACTTTGCACCACAGTTCAAGAGATTCAGGACTTACAGTATAGTTGGATAACTATGAGAGGCTGTCCCTGGTGCAGAGGATCCTGATACATGACTTTTAACCTCACTTTGTTTAAATGAGATAATTCAGAACAGGACTGCAATGTACACCTTAGAATCAACACATGCACAATTCTGTCCAAGCACAATCCATATCTATTGCAACAACTATTATGGAGGTGTTGTTCTTCCCTACCAAAGGGATCAGCCTACATACTGTCATTTTCTCAGAGAAAGGCAGTTTCCAGCTTAGACTTGTGGAATACCAGCAAACCGTCTGATCTGGACATGGAATTCATTTGGTCATCATGTAAAGAACAGGGATGAAACTGCATTTAAGAACAGCACCTGCTCAGGTCTCTGTTACCAGCCAACCATACCCAAATTACGGGGCAGTAAAACGCTGAAAAAGGAGGAGTGTTCCTCCTGGAATATATGATGGTCAAATACTTTAATTTCTCAATGAAAACACATTATTAATATTAGCATAAAAATAAAAAGTATTATCCAGACCAGTCTTTCTTCCTCTCTGAAATATAAAATAACTGTATTTTGAATGCAACAGCAGCAAATGTATTTTCATAAATTAAACGGGTGCTCCCGAAATAGTCCAAGAATCAACCAAAGCAGCAGAAAAACATGACTGTAACAATTTAACATAATCCTGAGCACAGATTTCAGCCAACACAGAAGAAGACAAGCTGTAGCCAGGCTTTTATTTGTCTAACAGGCACATTTCCATAGGCATTTAAGACAATATTCATAGGAGGAACTTGCTGACCAAACTGATGAAAGGCTTTGGAATGCTACATCATATACTACAACATTAAGAAATGATACCCTGAACTACTGCATATGTAGTTCTCAGCTTTGTATGGGTGTTTGTTTTAGACCCATAAGAGACTTATGGGCTTCCAGATTCTGTAAGAAAATAAATAAATAAGTTTAAAAGAGTAATTAACACATCCTTAAAGCTCTCAATTTTTTATATCAAAAAGACAGTGAAGAAACAAATAATATTATCTACATTTCTCACTGTACTCATAATACAAGAAAATAAAATTTTATTAACATGATCTTGACATACTCTTGTTCATCGTGGAACTACATCAACTATTTGATATTTTAACCTGGCTAAACTGAGAGTTTTTTCACATACTTACCTAGACTACTCATAAAGATTATACAAAATTTGCTTTGCTTACATTTTAGCAAAAGGTGAGAAAAAAAAAAGATGAAATACTTGACGTTGCCTGAGATAAAAAAGGACAGGCTTACTTCATAAACTACATTTACTGTTACATCAGGTGAGCTTCAGCAAAAGATTCTGGTTTATACTGGCAGTTTTTCATGGTGATCAGAAGAGAAACATGCCATGGAGGAGCATACTGAACAGGAAGGAATAAAAATTTGAAAGCCATCTCTGGTATTGGTGGTAAATTCTTATTTTTTTAATTAATACTTGCTCAGCTGCATGTTTCTATGACTTTGTGATTATACATAACACTGTAACTTTTGAAGCCATTCTTTGTCAAGAAAAAAAATCAAGTATTTTTACTGAAGATCAAACCCTGATCAAGCTTTTATCAGTAAGAATGACAGGAAAAATCTACTATGTGCTAGGTTATTAGGAATAAAGATAAATCTTAATTTTCTTTTCAATTAACATTTTCTGCAAGTTTAGGAAAGACTGGCAATTTCTCCTTACTCCCTGAGCTATAATCTAATTTTTTCTGCAGATCTTGTGCTGCTATAATCATTAAAAGTAATATTTTCCATTTATTTTCTGTTTACTCTGGTAAGTGAACAAATCATATATAAATTATCAACAGGTGTTCTGTAAGAATCTTTCAAAGATTTTTAAGCTGAAACAGGGTAGATTTAGATTGGATATTAGGGGAAGTTTCTTACTGTGAGGGTGGTGAGACACTGGAACAGGTTGCCCAGAGAAGCTGTGGATGCCCCATCCCTGGAGGTGTTCAAGGCCAGGCTGGATGGAGCTTTGAGCAACCTGGTCTAGTGGGAGGTGTCGCTGCCCAGAGCAGTGGGGCTGAAACTTGATGATCTTTAGTGTCCCTTCCAACCCAAGCCATTCTATGATTCTATGAAAATAACCTGAATAAATCTCTAATGAGAATTTGGAAATCCTTTAAATTCAGTTAAAATAACACATACTTAGAACCGAAAACATTAGGATTAAACTGGATTTCAGAATCGAAATCAAAGGGATGAATTAATATCTTCAAACATCATTTTATATGGTACATTTCCCTTTCCACTACGTAAACTAAAAAAAAAAAAAAAAGGAGCTTCATCTTCACAGTTTAATTGAATGAGTATTCTAGAAAATGCAGCTCCATATCTTCATCTTCAAAAACTTTCACGTTTTTGGGAAAATTAGTTCTTCCCAATGAACACAAAAAGTAAACCAATTTGGTATCTAATAGTACAAGCAGGTTTTGGACAAAAGTACAACACCCAACATCTTGCAACCAAAAAGGCAGAAAAAACTCCGAGACTATTTAACTTTGGCTGTGTGTTTCACAATAGTCCACTGGATGGCTCCCTTACCACTCTCTGGTTTTGTATTTCATTGAGCACCGCATTGCCTTGTTGCAACTGCATGAGGTGAGTTCCACTGCCTCAGGCAACTTTGCTCAGAACAAGTGAAAAAGCATTTATGGTCTGCAGGTTTGCAAGTGCAAGAATCACAGAATCACAGAATTATAAGGTTGGAAAAGACCTAGAAGATCATCCAGTCCAACCATATCCAATACTTCCCAACTAAATCATATCCCTCAACACAACATCCAGACGTTCCTTGAACACCCCCATGGTCGGTGACTCCACCACCTTCCTGGGCAGTGCATTCCAGTGCCTGACTACCCTTCCCAAGAAGTAATATTTCCTAATGTCCAGCCTGAATCTCCCCTGGCGCAATTTGAAACCATTGCCTCTAGTTCTATCACTGTCTACACGAGAGAAAAGGCCAACCCCTAGCTCACTACAACCTCCCTTCAGGAAGTTATAGAGAGCAATAAGGTCTCCCCTGAGCCTCCTCTTCTCCAGGCTGAACAATCCCAGCTCCCTCAGCTGCTCCTCATAAGTCCTGTGCTCCAGACTCCTCACCAGCTTCGTAGCCCTCCTCTGAACGCGTTCCAGGGTCTCAATGTCTTTCTTGCAGTGAGGGGCCCAAAACTGAACACAGTACTCGAGGTGCGGCCTCACCAGTGCCGAGTACAGGGGGACAATTACCTCCCTGTTCCTGCTAGTAACACTGGTTTTGATGCAAGCCAGGATGCCGTTGGCCTTCTTGGCCGCCCAGGCACACTGTCGGCTCATGTTCAGGCAAGCATCAGTCAATACCCCCAGGTCCATTTCCTCTACGCAGTCTTCCACCCACTCTGCCCCAAGCCTGTAGCATCGACCGGGGTTGTTGCAGCCGAAGTGCAGGACCTGGCATTTGGTCTTGCTGAACCTCATTCCATTGGCTTCAGCCCAGCTCTCCAGCCTGTCCAGATCCCAAGGTGTCCTCCCAAAACAATTAACTTCATGCTCCTGTACAAAACGGTGGCTGATAATCTGTGAGTTTAGAAGACAATGGAACAACCATATATAACAACCACAACAGCAAACCACAAAACCCACAGAATAGGCTGGCAAACAATTAAAATTAATTGGGTTAGATTCTGGCACTTCCATCCCCTTATAATGCACTACAGCAAGTGACAAACATAGTCAACCTAAGACTGAGTAATCCATCCTCATTTTGTTGTAAGGGCAGCATGGCAATGAAAAATCGGGAACAGAGGCATGCTGAAAATACTTGTCTTCTGGGAGTCAAGAATGATAAAAGAGAGAGGTGTCGGTCAGTCTACATGTGGGTCCTTGCAGCAATTTAAGTTTCTAGTTGTGGATTCACACTACTTTCAACAGCAAGTTGGCCCTAAAATAGGCAGCCCAGCTCACTCCTTTCTTTAGTTAGATGTAGCAATAGTGGTATGTCTGATCAAAGAGCGGATTACACGAATTTTTCTGTTGTAGTAGTTTTAGATCAGATGGTAAAATCTGTGACTGTATGATCTCCACAATTTAACACCAGGCAGGCTCTTCAGTTATCGTAAGCGAAGTCTAACACAAATCCACATCCTGTGCTGAAAAGCTAAAGCCTTTTTTGTTTCTCTGTTTTTCCATTTGGTTGCATTTTTAAACAGTGCTCCTAAAGATACTTCATTGGAAAGGCTATACCTGATAAAATCACCTACATGAGCTACAAAATTCCTGAATGCCTCCAAAAAAAAAAAATCCCTCAAATGTCTTAGATTTCTAGTCTGTATCTCACAAAGCAGTAGGAAATGTCTTAATTCTACCTTTTTGTCTCAGCTAATACCCTTAAATACCAGACAGTTAAACAATATTTTAAAATAAAGGCATCATAAAAGTAACAGAGATAACAAACTGATTCTGTCACCAGTCACAGATACAGCTTTTCCCTCCCTGACGCAGCTTTGAGCCATTCCCACAGTAATGAGGCAGTTTAAAAGATATTTAAAAAGATACAGTGCAATTATATTTCTATTTCAGACAAAGACAATCCCCAATTTAATTTGCATGGCCACTGGAGTGTTAATATACCACAGCCCTGGCATAGGAACCTTTCTCCTCGATTCTCAGCTGAAAGCATCTATTCTGCAAACATGACGGCTGCAAGATTAACTAATACTGGTGCTAGCTGGAGCAACTGCAAACATTACTCTAATTCATATATTGTGTTTCCTGTGCTTTTCTTAGCCTGTAGGTGTAATAAAGTTGTAGCCTTAAGGCTTGGTAAATGTGGAATGCAATTGCTTGTGTTAAGAGAGATCTAATAATTTTAAAGACAATAAATGACTCAGAGTTTTAAGGATTTAGTATGCTGTTTGCTTAGCTTTACTTACTTAGCATGAGTAGCTAGATTTGCTGAAGCCTTGGGCTGCAAGCTGTAAATTTCCACTTACATATACTTATCCTTTTAGTAGCTGCTACACTATGTTGTGTTTTGGGGGTCTTAGTGTGCGAATAATGCAGATAACACACTGCTGTTGTGGTTATGCCTCAGTGTTATGCCTAAGCGTTTATCCCAAGCCTGGAACTTTTTATCCTAAGTCTGGGTCTTCTGCAGTTTCTCATACTTTGCTGAAGAAACACAGACTAGAAGATAAGAAGGCTACAACTGTCAACAGCAGGTGCAAGTTGACAGGATAAGAACAATTAATGGCCTGCCCAGAGACAGAGAAAGAATTCAATGAGGTGTTAGAAGACCCCAGACCAAAAATCATTATTGAACCAAAAGGTAGGTCAAAGGTGCGTGAAGGGTGCGTGAGGGGCAGGTGAACAGTCTGTAAAGGTATAATTGCCCAGGGATTTCTTGGCTCGGGGTCCCTCTCTGGAGGCACCCTGCTCAAGCTGATCCTGCTGCTGTAACATTCAATAACTTAATTAATTTTTTAAACATTGATGCCTGCTACAGGAAACCTAGGGTTTGAAATACAGGGATAATACCAGACACTCAGATGACCCGGACTTCTTCAACACTTGTAACAGGACACAGCTAACAACGCAAGCCTTATGACTTGCCTGGATTTATCTTGCCCTACCTGGAATTCTGCTCTTTGTTTTAGTCTAAGAGCAATTATCTAACTCTCTTTGTAATTAACTACTATTAGATAACAGGTAACTGTTACCTACTATTGTATTATATTTTATCTAGGTGACTATTACATGTTATTGTATTATACTTTATTTTTTGCTAAGCATTGCACTGCCATGTGTTGTAACGCCTATTGTTAAACTCAAGTTGTAGCTTACTGTAATAAATTGTTGCCTTTGGGAACTAACAGATGGCAACAGGATGTCACTATTTTTTATAGGATGAAATATCTGTGATCCTATAATAAAACGCAGCATTGAGGGCTAGAGAAATCAGATGACAGCAGAGGCCTAGGCACAGAACGATAGTGAGGTCCTAAGGCTATGAACAACTCACCAGTCTCTTACTGGTCATTGAACGAGTGCAGTCTTGGGAGCTGGGTAAAACCAGTCTTAGAACAGAACAAAGAACAACTATCCCAACACATGTAAAACACACCTCATAGAAAATTTTGATCTACCCTGGACTTGCTGTCTGATGAAGGAAGAGCAATGTATAAAATAAGTCAACAAGCATCCTAGAGTGAGGAGAAAGAAATCATCAACAGCAATATTTCATTCCTGCTAGCAAGGAAAAGGAAGAAATCCCACCATCAATATCATGCTCCTCTCAGTGACAGACTAAAGATGCAGCCCCCAAACAGAATCCAGTAATGTTTCATACTCAGAGGGTCAGCGGAAAGGTTAGCATCTAATCAGATAAAGCAGTAGATACTAGAAAGTTTGTTTATATCCGTTTTAACTCTACAGTCTGAACTATAAGTGGATATAACTACTTTTAAATGGACTAGCATTAATTCTTGATTAAGAATTTACTTGGAATATTAAGATTTTATTTAGACTAACAGTAGATTCCCGATTTTGTATGTCAGGTATGTTCTCTGGCTCACAACTGCAGAATTTGTGCAACTAAATGAAGAAGATTCACACTGGTCTGTAACTTGGGTACAATAAATTGATAATAAAATGCCTACACATATATACAGACATAAAAACTCATTAAATCTCCCAGGAAATTTCATCTTGTAAAAGATAGCTTAGAAAAATGTGATTGATAGCAAGAGTTATATATCCTAGGATACAACTAATTTATCCTAGATTTTTTATATTAGAGAAGTACACTTTGTTCCTATCTTTGAGAGAAATTAAATAGGCCTTTGTTTTCAGAAGTTCATTCCAGTAACTGAAAAAGTGGGAATCCAGAATTATCTGTTTGAACTGTATTACCTTCAAAACAGAATTTAATATTTCCCTTATTGTTTCTGTCCTTCTATATCTCGACAGTTACAAACTGTCCACACTGAATTTAAATAGCTCCCTACTCATCCTGCTGCCTGTTTTGGATGTCCTTCTTGGGTATCCAATTTTAGCACATGATGCACACTTAGCTTGACTGCTTCACTCAGAGATCTACATTAAGCTCCAGAACTGCCAGGTATTGCACTGTTGTGAGGTTACTTCCACCTATCCTACCCATCATTACAAACGTCTAGCTGTTTAACGAGAAAGTTTTGCTCTGTTCAGTTATTCCTGAACTACTGACACAAAAAAGCCCTCCATTCTTATAGGCCCCTGGGATAGCCAAAAAGGCTAAGAATGTTTTGCATAGTTGTGCATAGTTCATGAATCACTTCTCTGGTGGATAGACAGGAATATAAATATTTCTAAAAAGATAAACTCTATTGCTACTAAAACATACTTGATAGAATTATAAAGCTTTTCAAGAGATAAAATACATAGTAATCTTCTTTACAACTTTATAATCTGTTACTTTTCAGATAACCAGCATTTCTAGCTAAAGCCACAACAGACCCAGTCCTTGGGCAAGGGATGTAAAGAATAGTAAGAAGGGCTTCTATGGGTACATCAGCCAGAAAAGGAAGGTCAAAGAAAGTGTACCCCTCGATGAACATAACCAGCAAACTGGTAACAACGGACAAAGAGAAGGCTGAGGTATTCAACATCTTTTTTGTCTTAGTCTTCACTAAGACAGTCTCTCTTCCCACACATCTCAAGTGGATGAACCTCAGGGCAGGGACTGGGAGAGCAAAGTCCCTCCCACTGTAAGAGAGGAGCAGGTTCATGACCACCTGAGAAACCTGAACATACATAAGCCTATGGGAACTGACAAGATGCCTCCCAGAGTCCTTAGGGATGTAGTTGCCAAGCCACTGCCCATGATATCTGAAAAGTCATGGCAGTCAGGTGAAGACCCCCGTGGCTGGAAAAAGGAAAACATTACACCCATTTTTTAAAAAGGTAGAAAGGAGGACCCTGGGAACTACTGACCTGTCAGCCTCACTTCTGTGCCTGGAAAGACCATGCAGTGGCTCCTCCTACAACCTATGCTAAGGCACATGGAGGACAGGGAGGTGATTTGAGACAGGCAGCATGGCTTCACCAAGGGCAAGTCTTGCCTGACCAACCTCGTGGCCTTCTACAATGGAGTGACTACATCCATGGACAAGGGAAGAGCTATGGATATCATCTATCTATCTGGAACTCTGTGAGGTCTTTGACATGGTCCCCCAAAACATCCTTCTCACTAAATTGGAGAGAGATGGATTTGAGGGATGTTTAGTTGATGAGAAATTGGTTGGGCGGTCTGATATGGTTTAAGGCCACCTGGCAAACTAAGCACCATGGCAGCCTCTTGCTAAAAACCTTATGGGCTGAGGCAAGGACAGGGACGGATCACTCATCACTTATGGCCACATGCAAGAATGAGACTCGACTTAGAAAAAACCACAAAAACCAATTTAATTTGTTAACAATCAAAAACACAGCAAGACAATAAGAAGGAGAATCTTTAAAAGGTGCCTGTCCCCCACCCCTTCCTTCTTCCCAGGCTCAAAGGCTTTGCTCCCAGTTTCTCTACCTTCTCGTCCCAGTGGCACAGGGGGCAGAGAATGAGGATTGCAATCAGTCCATCACGTGTTGTCTCTGCTGCTCCTTCCTCCTCAGAAGAGTGCTCCTCACAGGGTTCCCTGCTCCAGCCTGGGGTCCCACTCATGGGAGAGTCCTTCACAAACTGCTCCAATGTGAGTTCTTCCCACGGGCTGCTATTCTTCACTAACTGCTCCAGAGTGGATCTCTTAAAGAAATTCATGGCCTTCTTCAGGCACAGCCACCTCCTCCAGCATGGGGTCCTCCATGGGCTACATACAGGGTGTTGTCTGCACCACCACTAAATCTCAAGACTGCACAGGCAGGCGCAGCTGCATCTCCCAGAGTGGGGTCCTCCACAGGCTGCAGGAGAATCTCTGTTCTGGGGCACCTCTTCCCTCTCCTTTCTCTTCACTGACCTTCGTGTCTGTGTAGTTGTCTCTCCCTCTTTCATCCCACTCCTCTCTCTGCCGCAGGTTCTTTTACTGGCTCTTGAGAAACTCCCAGCTCTCAGGCAGGGGCTCTCGGGCTAGGGCTGAGGCAGAGGCCAGGGCTGCGGTGAAGAGGCTGCAGCTGAGGCTGGGGAGGCAGCATGCAGCTGTATGGACCTGGCCTGGGGCCACCCCACCGCTCCCTGTGCTGTGCTCCCTCTTAAATATATTTGCACGTGTTTGTTGGCTCGGCCTTGGCCATGGATGCATCTGGCTTGGAGCTGGGGAAACTTCCAGCAGTTTCTCACAGAGGCCATCTCTCTAGTCCCCTCCCCTGCTACCAAAAGAACCCAACACACAAAACCACAACATGCTCCCATACAGAGGGTAGTAGTCAACGGTTCAATGCCCAGATGGAGATCAGTGACAAGTGGTGTCCCTCAGGGGTCCGTACTGGGGTCAGTACCATTTAGTATCTTAATCAATGACACAGACAGTGGGATCAAGTACATCCTCATCAAGTTCTCAGATGCCACAAAGCTGAGTGGTGCAGTTGACACACCTGTGGGAAGGGATGCCATCCAGAGGGACCTGGACAAGCTCAAGAAGTGGGCCCATGTGAACCTCATGAAATTCAATAAGGCCAAGTGAAAGGTCCTGCACATGGGTCGAGGCAATCCCAAGCACAAATGCAGGCTGGGTGGAAAATGGATAGAGAGCAGTCCCGAGGAGAAGGACTTGGGGGTGTTGGTTGACAAGGAGCTGAACATGATCCGGCAATGTGTGCTTGCAGCCCAGAAAGCCAACCGTGTCCCGGGCTGTCTCAAAAGTAGCATGGCCAGCAGGTTGAGGTAGGTGATCCTGCCCCCTATGCTGCTCTGGTGAGATCCCACCTGGAGTACTGCATCCAGCTCTGGAGTCTTCAGCACAGGAAAGACATGGACCTGTTGGAGCGGGTCCAGAGGAGGGCCATGAAAATGATCAGAGGGCTGGAGGATCTCCCCTATGAGGACAGGCTGAGAGAGCTGGGGTTGCTCAGGCTGGAGAAGAGAAGGCTCCAGGGAGACCTTACTGTGGCCTTCCAGTATCTAAAGGGGGCTTATAAGAAAGACAGGGACAGACTTTTTAGTAGGGCCTGTTGCAATAGGACAAGGGCTAATGGTTTTAAACTAAAAGATGGTAGATTCAGACTAGATATAAGTAAGAAATTTTTTATGATGAGAGTGGTGAAACACTGGAACAGATTGCTCAGAGAGGCGGCAGATGCCACATCCCTGGAAACATTCCAGGTAAGGTTGCATGGGGCTCTGAGCGACCTCATCTATTTGAAGTTGTTCCTGCCCACGGCAGGGGAATTGGACTAGGTGACCTTTCTAACCCAAACTGTTCCACGACTCTCTGATTCTACAAAAACATACAAGAATAGGCATAGTGTAGTGCAACTGACCTTGTATTACATATATGCAGCACTTAGTCTTTTTTAATATACATCCAATTCATTTTGATTGCTGTTTATTGCCCTTTACAGAAGCAACATACAGTAATGTCAAATTGATGATAAAAGTCATTCTACTTCATTTGCTAACGTATTTTCTGGAGCTTATGATGCTGAGAAAAAAGAAGTTCTGGCCTTCATACACACAGTTTCAGCTTTGAAGTCTTTTTCTGACATTTAATTATTAACCTGACCACTACACAATGACAAGTGCACACTTATAAATTAATACATTTTAAGCAGATCAAACATTTTATTATACATATTAAAAACATAATAATTCAGCAAGCATGTTCTCCCTAATGAGGACTAATTGCTTCAATTGTCATAAACATATATTTTTATAGTTAAGATACAATTACTGAAATGTTTTTCCTTTTTGCATTTCTCACTTTTTTAAGCTGATAGACAAAAAAGATTAATTAATCGGTGCTTGATTTTTCAAGTATTTGTATACTTGTTTGAGTTAAGTGGCAAAATGTTGAAAGCATGGTTTGAGAGTTACCAACTTCATCCTTCTTTTTTGATGGGGCCAAGCAGGTCCAGCTTTTTTTTTTTCAGAACAGCACTAATTTTCAGAGATAAAGATACGTGCTTAATTGCAAAGAAAATAATTGCAAAACCAGAACCTTCAGTCTCGGGTTAATAGGCACCTAAGAAGCCATTAAAGGCAGTAAAATGAGGTCAGCATCTCAGTTTGGAAACAGAGTAGCAAAGGATGATGCTCTACAGTAAAGGCTGGGCCTGCTAAGGGTGAAGGGCTAGATCACACTGGAAGCTGACTCTGCCAGGCTAGGGTTTCAGGGAGGATTAGCAGGCATTCCTGAGCTAGTGAAAGACCTAGAATTAGACTGATGTGATTCATACTAATATTGCCTCCTTACACATTTACGAATTATTGAGACATGTCATTAGGCCTAGGTTTACACCTGGAAATGGTTTCCTGATGTGCTTTTTCTAGTGTTTGCACTTGCAGAGTTCCATGTACTAGGATTATAGTTATATTAATCTAGGAAGAGGGTTTAGGACTGACGAGCTAGCATTAGTGCTGTCTTACGGGAAGCTGTTATAAGAGTTAGGCTTAATATTGCTGCTTTGGCTGACCAGACCCAGTTGACCTGCAGTACCTGGATCCACAAGCAATTGCTGAGTTGTGTTAAATATGGTGCCATCATGTAAAGTTCGGAGAAGAACTGGAATGTGAAATGCTCTAAGTTGATGAGGTAGAGTTATGGCAAGATCATGGGACAGCTCCAGTCCTACTGTGATAATTTCATAGAGAAATGGTGCTGTCTTAGGTAGTAAGGTTCCAAGCTATCTGAAGATTTTTAAAGGAAAAGGGGCACTTCAAATTCAAACTGGAACTGAAACAGAACTCAGTGAGAATAATCATTTTCTAGCAAGAAGTGTTTTGCCACAAAGAAATGACCGGATTCTGAGTCCAGCTTAATTTTTTGGATTGATTTACAGTTACCTGCTCCAGCTTGATGTAGCAAAGCCATCAATCGTACAACTACCTTCCATATACAATTATCTCACATGTCTTGGCAAGGTAGAGACCTTTAAAAAACATACAAAATACTACTATTGTATGATAAGCTAAAAATAATGTCCTCCCTTTACCCCTTAACTTCTGCTCATTAGAAACCAACTTTTAGTTGCCAGCCTAAAAATGATTCAAAATTTTCTGAAGCCTTAATTTGTCCTTGTGGAACACTGTACCTGAGCTCACATAGTTATTATTTGCTCATTTTGTTCACCTGTTATGTTTAGCCCTGAACAAGTCAACTCTTCTAGTCTTCTAAGACAGCTTGTCTGTTCTGCAGAGTATTCTAGAAGCAGTTTTCTGTACATAATCCTAGTTAAACGAAGCTGTTCTGACAGTGCTGAATGGTATTTTAGACAAAGTTTCACATGAGGTTTGTACAAATGGGTTTTTCATTTGAATCCTTTTGTGTGTACAGAAAAACAGCTCTAGCATGGAAAAAAAAAAAAAAAGAAAGGTTTACGTGGTAAAAATATGCCTTCCCAAACTTTGTAAAATTTTCCTGAGAGGTGTGAGTGGCAAGGTTTCCACACAGCTTTTTTGGTTAATACAACCACTAAAAATATTATCTTCCCATTTGTTTCTTTAAAAGTTACCTGTAAAACTGGTAAAGTATATTTTCCTCTGCATTAATGGGAGTGCAGAAGAATAGAGGGGTCCACTGTTACATAGATAAAACAGTAATTGTGCAAGAAGTCCACTACAACTTACACAATAAATTCTTGACCTTTTTATTGAAAAGTATCATTAGCATTGGATATCACAACACACTGATAATTACACTTACCTTGATGTTTCTGCTACTAGCCTGTTTATGTAGGATTATTAGTAAAATTTCTCACTGTGATTATTTTTCATGTACTCTCAAAAGATAAATATATTTCTACATTTCAGCTGGCTCACTAAAATACAGTTCATCACAGAGTGTTGAAAGTGAGATGCATTTTTTTTTTAATTGACTATACAACAGTTGAATGCCATGCCTAGAGATTTCAGAAACACAAAGGAGACCATGAAAGGTTTTAGAGTGATCATTTCCATTCAATTTTGCACAATGTGGGAATCGTGTGCACCCTAAGCATATCTGCAGATGACACCAAGCTGAATGGTGCCGTTGATACAACAGAAGGAAGGGATTCCATCCAGAAGGACCTGGACAGGCTGGAGAAGTGGGCTCATGAGAACCTAGTGAGGTTCAACAAGGGGCACTTGGGCTGGGGCAATCCCAGGTACTTGTATAGACTGGGAGAAGAACTCCTTGAGAACAGCCCTGCGGAGAAGAACTTGGGTCCTTTTGGACAAGAAGCTGGACATGAGCCAGCAGTGTGCACTTGCAGGTCGGAAGGCGGACTATGTCCTGGGCTGCATTAAAAAAGGGTGGCCAGCAGGGAGAGGGAGGTGATTCTCCCCCTCTACTTGGCTCTTGTGAGGCCCCGTCTGGAGTATTGTGTCCAGGCCTGGGGCCCCCAGCACAGGAATAACGTGGAGCTCTTGGAACGGGTCCAGAGGAGGGCCACAGAGATGATCAGAGGGCTGGAGCACCTCTCCTGTGAGGAAAGGTTGAGGGAATGGGGCTTGTTTAGCTTGGAGAAGAGAATGTTCTGGGGAGACCTCATTGCGGCCTTCCAGTACTTGAAGGGAGCCTATAAACAGGAAGGGGAGCGACTGTTTACGAGGGTGGGTAGTGATACGACAAGGGGGAATGGTTTTAAATTAAGACAGGGGAGGTTTAGGTTAGAGATTAGGAGAAAGTTTTTCACCCAAAGGGTGGTGGCACACTGGAACAGGTTGCCCGGAGAAGTATTGGATGCCCCATCCCTGGAGGCATTCAAGGCCAGGCTGGATGGGGCCCTGGGCAGCCTGCTCTAGTGGTTGGCAACCCTGCCCACAAGAGGTGGGTTGAAACTAGATGATCTTTAATGTCCTTTTCAACCCAGGCCATTCTATGATTCTATGATGATTTAAACTAAAGATTCTGACCAACCGGGAAACTGAAGCTGAAACTCCTGCCATTCTATATGTCCCATATATAATAAATCTAGCTGTAAAGTTCTACTTCATGGATCCAACCTTACTGAAATGAAAGGAGATGAACTATAGATCTGTCACTTCTGAAAATTCAATATGAATGCTCCATTGGTTTTCAAGGAGTAATTTTACCAAATTCTAAGTGAAGACACATTGTAAATGCTCTACTGATTTTAAATGAGCTTTTCTACAAAGCTTGGTTCAGATGTAATACAAATTTTCCTTTGAAAATAATGGAAGATTTATATCACAATAGCCTTACGATTCTCTGGAAAAGTTCAAGTAAAACCAATGGAAGACTTGATTATGAATTTTATATGAGCTGCTTCCAGTTGCTAATGCTCCATATTCAGCTATGACATCACAACAGTGTCTATTCTACTTGTACAATGCCAACAACAGTGGCATGTATCCTGCTGGTACAACAGGATGCTCACCCGAAGCAAAAAAAGCAGTAGAACAATAAAAATCGATTACGTGAATCATACAGGTTCAGACAGAAATACAAAGATGGGATTATAAGGAAAATTAACATTTTTTATAAATTCTGCAATTGAACAGTGGCTTAAGTAAAGTTCAATTTTTAGTCACATTAGGAGTCTATTAATTGCTATCGTCTTCTTAAAAGTATTTTGCTAGCCTGATCTATCTCATATGATCACCAGCTACAAATAGCTTCAATTCTCACCAAAAACTGAGTGACATTTTGAAACAAGGCAGCCTATTAATTCTAACTCCAGGCCTACCTCAATAAAGTCTATAGCTTAAGAAAAGGTTTCTGATACTTCCTTTGTAAAATTTTGTAACTTTAGAAAGTATTCTGCTACACTGAGAAAAAAAAATAAGAAAATACCATTAAGAAGTGTAGAAAAAAAAAGCTCACAAATCTAAAATCATGGAGAGAAAACATACAGACTTCTAAAGAAACCCCAAGGCTTTGGTTCTTTTCCTCCTAATTCAGACAAGTTTAGAGAACTTGATACAACTTAGGATAAGACTGTGTTTATAGACTGTGTTTATATCAGTACACCTTTTACATGCATAAAAGAAAATGATACTGTGGAAAGCATTAAATGGCACCATATTTGTCATTCTTTCATATCCCCTCAAAACTAATTGAGGCTCAAACT
This sequence comes from Syrrhaptes paradoxus, assembly GCA_013400615.1. Taxonomy (NCBI): domain Eukaryota; kingdom Metazoa; phylum Chordata; class Aves; order Pterocliformes; family Pteroclidae; genus Syrrhaptes; species Syrrhaptes paradoxus. The sequence goes on from VZTO01005181.1 coordinate 32,744, forward strand.
TACAGAAAACTCTACTTCCGAGTCAGAGAAAGAAAGGACAACAGACATAAACTAGATGTGCCTCTCTCCCTCTACATAACCAAATGTATTTTTGACCAGGTCTCCTCCTGATTTTATATACTTACACGATGAGGTGTGAGTTCATACTTAATACCTATAAACGCACAGTTGACCAACTAAGCATTAGTAGTGTTACTTGGTATTCAAATTTCTCAAGTAGTTATTAAGTAATTTAACATTTATCTGCCTTGCTACAGAAGAATGGTTTCATCATACACATAAATTATTTCTCTGTGCTGTAACTATAAAGTATAGAATTATAAACACCATATTCAACACCATGTATTTGCTGTTAAGCGTCTTCTTAAAAGGATGCATGTAGAGAATGCAATAGATTAGACCTGGAAATAATATAACAGTATTTATAAATAAAAACTTGAAAGAAAATGTAATGTCTCATTATTCATTTCAGTAATGTAGGATTTGAAACACAATTGTAATACAATAATTCTTGATAAAATCACTGCATTTCCATAAAAAATCAACTGCTCTTATGTGTTGTAATAAATCATATTGATACCTACATCAAAATGAACAATTCAAACTAAGAAAAAATCTCAAATCATATATAGAGAAGAGGCTGTAATCTCATGACATTACTTTTCACTGTAAAATTTACTGACATCTGAAGTAATTAAGGATGACTATCGTACTAACAAGAATTAGCTAGCTTTTAAAAGACAAAAAGCACATACTGAGAAAAATCAATTCTTAAAGCAGCTTTGCTAGAATCAGCAGAATTACATGAGGAAACAACGTGGCCTTTTGATTTGGCTCTGGTTGGGGATTATTAGAATGATGCAGTATCCTTATATTTATTTCTTTTTACCTTTTTCACTGTAGAAATTGTATAGATATAAATTGTATAGAATTGCAAAGATATAAATACAATTATATAAGGTGGAATTTAAGGCTCACTTTACTTCACTGGGCTTTAAGTACATCATTCCATGAACAGGTACAACGTATTAAAGAAACGGGCAGCATTTGCTCTGGGCTATGCAGTCCTCAGGACAGGGACTTTTCTCACTGTAAATAAAAATATTATTTCTTGGTCAGGGCAAAACACTCACTGTACTGTTGCCCTGAACACTCACCCTGCTTAGGGTAAGTCTCTTCTCATTCCAGCTGCCATAGAACCCACACTTTATAATGCCTCAACCCTTCCAGCAGAAGAAACACTGCTACTTATATAATATTTAATAAGGAGGAGTTGTTAGCAGTTCTGTTCTTATCATAATCAAATAAAAATATTTGTGTAATGAATTCTTCCTGTCACAACTCTGCTGTTTTTCATAGCTACCTTTCCACGATGGAAAGAACCAACAGCTCTACATACAGGATTATCATTCTTATGCATGGTTGCTGCATTAGCTGCAACAAACTATCTTGCATTTGCTTTAGCTTTCTTCATCAAGATTAAAAAAGGCTAATTAAGTCAGCTAGTCTGGTTTTCTCTCCCAACATGTTTATGTTGAAATAGTCACATTGACTTCATGGGAGTTAAGTGACATATTTCTACTAAGTTCAGTTGACTGACAATTTCAATTTCCTCCTTCTCTTCTTTGTTGCAAGGCACACCAGCACATCTGAGCAGAACAGTCATAAAATATCCACATGGGTTATTACATTGCCTACAAGCCTTTAAAGGCTCTCAGGTATAAAGTTTACTAGAAAAATAAGCCTGTAAAAAGATTTTCTGTGTTTTCCTTCCTGGCTTGCTGCTCCTCTTGCACAGCTACTCTTTGACACTCAGTGGCATGTGTTTCCCTCTTCTGCTGGTTTCTTTCAGCTTCCTCTGCTTTCTGTTATGCTTCCATTCTTCCACCCCCTCCTCACATGTCCTACACATTTGTCTCTTTGTCAAGCTCATCTCTGGTTTCTTCTGTTTATCCCCATTACCTTATCCACACTAAGGCCACTCAATCAAGAGGTCTCCTGCTGACAAACATAAAATATGTAAGACAATCACCAGAATTTTTATGAATTCAGATGGAATTTCAAATACTAGAACAAACATAATCTCAAGCAAGTAATTATCTTTATTTACATCCTAAAGCAACCTACCCATGGAAAATTATGAAAATGCCTACATATGCAAACACCCCATTGTGATAGCTCCCATATTTAATCCCATAAATTTAAAACTTTGACTATTTTATCTCACAAAAAACCACCCAAAAACAAAAAACAAAGCAACAATTGGTGTCATGGTTTGCTTTTGTACATTTCACCATAAAAAAAATTCTTAACTTAAAAACAAACTCATCCTTACTGTTATGTCATTCTCAATTTAATTAATTTTCATTTAATTTCTCATTCTTCTAGTTTTCCTCTAAGAAAACTAGCATTGTCTTACTTCCTAAATCTCATTTCAAATTTTTCTTTTATATGCACCTTTATGCTTTTTTGTAATTAATTTGTTTTTTCTCTGATTAAATCTTTGCACTTTCCTCACTACTCCCATGTTTTAATATTCTTGACTCCTTTCTTCTCTATTCTGCTCATTCTAGTAGCTCTTCTGCTACTGTCACCCCAGTCCATTGTGCATACTATGCTGCTCCATCAGTTTCTCCTTTAGCACTACCTAATTTCCTCATCTCCATAACTGTATCCCAAAAAGGACGATATTGCCTTCTAAATAACTAACTTTCCTTTTCTCTAACCTCCTCAGTAACTGCCCCTTTTCACATCCTCTTTCAGACTCCCAGTCAAGAATTTTTAAACTTTTTTTTTACTTCATATTCTAGTCTCCAGTCCATATTGCGCATCATGAAACAGGCCACCTATAATCACTCCATAGCAAAGTGCTCTTTCTAATCAGTAACTCCTGTGTGGGTAACCTGATCTGCTTTTCTTTACAACCCCAGCTAGACAAAATATTTCCAGATAGAGTGTTGTAACAAACTCATCCTCTTTCATTTTCTATCTCCATATCAAAAAATGTCTTTTGTTCTAGGAAGTCCATCCTGCACTTTCCATAAAGTCTCCCTAGCACAAACTGATGTTATTCTCTCTAATGTGGTAAAACATATACTATTTCAGAATTCTTTCAGACCTTTTTTCTCCATCGCAAGAGACAGACAGATTTTAGTGGCCTGCTTCAACAGAAAGGCTGTATGTATTCTGCAAATGGGATTATAATGTGACTCTGACCCTTTTACTGTAGAGGTGGAATGTAAGATAAAGCTGAAGACAGCTTGATTTATCCTTCAGATAAGACTATTAAACCACATTCTTACTGTACTGCTCTGTGTTAAATAGTCATTGAATATTTCAGTAAACCCAAGGCTTCGACCAAAAGATCATGAAAGGTCATGTGTACTACAGCCTTTGAGTCTGTGCCTGTATTACCACCAACAAACTGAAAACCAAACTTTGAATTTGTGTAAGTAGCAATTTGGTGACTAGTGTTGGCTTCTCCACTGCTGCTCCAGCTGGGCAACTGCGAGTATGTGCACTCTGTGAGGCAGTAACTGCATGTACCATGCAAACAGTACTCTGCTGTTAATAACAGCAGTTTAATTAATAAAGTATTCTAATAACTGTTGGTTGTGATGTTTCTTCCCCTGACTCAATACCGTATCAGTCATATTTACAACACCTGGTACAAAAAAGCTGCAAAAGTACATGGGTGTCACCTAGATCTTGTAAATCTGTATTTTAATCCACTCGCTGAAGGCTTAGACAATAAAGCCGCTCCGAATTCCTCACAAATGCATCCATTATTGCAACTCCTGTTTTCTCGTGATCCCTGTATCAGATACATTTTTATAGTATTTTACCAGTATTCATGTGTACTGGTTTTGGCTGGGATGGAGTGAATTTTCTTCATAGTAGTTGGTATGGTGCTGAGTTTTGGATGTGATGAAATGGTCTCGACAACACAGGGATGTTTATGCTGTTGCTGAACAGTGCTTACACAGGATCAAGGACATACCAGTTTCTCGCACTGCCCTGCCAGTGAGTAGGCTGAGGGTGCACAAGGAGCTGGGAGGGGGCACAGCTGGGACAGCTTACCCCAACTGACCAAAGGGATATCCTGTGTCATATGATGTCATGCTCAGCAATAAAAGCTGGGAGGAGGAGGGAGGGATGTTTGGAGTGATGGCGTTTTTCTTCCTAATTAACGTTTACATATGATGAACCTCTCCTTTCTTGGAAACGGCTAAACACGCCTGCTGATGGAAAGTCCGGAATTAGTTCCTTGTTTCGCTTTGCTTGCACACACAGCTTTTGCTTTACCTATCAAATCATATTTGACTTACGCTTTTCTCACTTTTGCCTGCCTGACTCTCTTCCCCATCCTACTCTAAAGGAGTGATGGAGTTGCTGTGTGGGGCTGAGCTGCCTACCGGGGCTAGCCCACAACAGCATGGTAAATCCAGATTTTTCTGACGTTAATATGCAGAGTTACCCAATTTAGAAACATACAGCAAGTCAAATCAACATCAGATTTGAAGTGTAATGAGGCTTGCCTCTTCTTGTCTTGGCCCATGTTTTTCACCTACCTAATATAGCAGGTGCCACCTGTGTTTTTCTGTATTTTTCAGATAGATCTAAATCCGGCTGGGTCGAGGTTTTATGTCTTCGGAAGTGCTGGGGTCCAGGTTTCACTAGTGTACACCGTTCTCCTGGCTGGCCATGGACGCTCAGCCATTCTAACGCCCGCCAGCCGCTGGGCTGGGCTAGGCCGCAAGCCCTGCAGGCCCCAGAGGCCAGGGAGGCGGGAATCGGGCCCGCCGTCCCGCCTGGCCGCCATGGAGACGTTAACTGTCGCTTCCTCAGCGCGCGCCAACCCCTCCCCCCGCGGCCTCGCGCCAGCCGCCGGCCGAGTACCGCGCGCAGTGGCGTGAACGGCGCCGGGGGCGGGACACGAGGGTGGGGCCTGCGGGGAAAGGGGGCGGGGCCACGCACCATGCCGAATGCAGCGAGAGGGCTGCCGGCCCGAGCGCAGCGGGAGGAGGTGTGGTGCCGCCTGCTCGGCTCGCTCGCCCCCCTTGTCCCCGCCCCGGTGTTGTTGTCTCTTTACGGCCGAGGCCGGGGGCTCTCGCGAGATCGGCGTTGGCGCCGTGACCTCCATGTGAGAGCGGCGGCGCCTGGTAAACACTCCCGGGGGTCGGGAGATGGCTCCCGGCGGAGCTCCTTAGACCTGGTCGCGGCGGTTCCCGCCAGGCTCCGCCTCGCCCTGTGTTATCTCGGGGACCTCGCGGCGCGGGTGATCGGGAAGCGGCGGGAGATCAGCTCGGGTCTTCCTTCCCCTCCGCGTTCCTCTGAGCGAGGACGGCGGCCCGGCGGGCGGGAAGGCTCGTGTCTCTTCCGCGGGATTTAAAAATCCTGCCCCGGTGAGCCGAACAAAGAGCGGGGGAAGCGCCCGGCCCCCTCCCCTTCTCCCTCACACGCTGCAGACGCGCACCGGCTTGCCACCTCCAGCCCGAGACCCGCCTCCCTTCCCCGCGGCTGGCTGAGCGAGTGGGAGAGTGCGCACCATGTGGATCCAGGTCCGCACCATAGACGGCACCGAGACCCAGACCATCGACGACCTGAGCCGCCTTACCAAGATCGAGTGCCTGCGGGAGAAGATCCAGGAGACCTTCCGCGTAAGCCCTGACCGCCAGCGCCTCTTCTACCGGGGCAAGCAGGTGAGGTGGAAACGCCCCTACCTGGGTGGCAGGGGTGGACACGGATGGGGGCTTTCCCCTTCTCCCGCCCCGCGCCTCTGCTCTGGGGCTCGCCTCTTTGTGTGGCCCAACGCGGAGGTCCGCATCCCCACCCATGTGTCGTCCGGCTTTTGTTTACTCCCGTCCCGTCGGGCCTAGAGGGAGGAGAGGAAAGGAGGCAGCCGCGGCGTCAGGCCTGACAGGAGGCTCTGGCTTTTCTCCGGGCCGTCCTGCCCGCCTTTTTCCCTGAGGGCGAGCGGGTGCCGGAGAGGCCTCTTTGTGTGTTTGTTTTCCCACCTGAGCCGCGGGAGGCTCCTCCCCCTGCCCCTGCCTTTATCGCACTGAGGTGACAGGGCAGCTGGAGGGCTGCGAAGGGGAGGAAGCCCCTCCGCTGTCTCTCTCTTTCTCTCTCTCCCTCCCTGTCCCTCCCCTCCCCCCATCTCCGGCCAGGGAGCGCCCGGATCGTGCTTCGCCCGTTTCTTTTTTCCGCCCGCCCTGCTGCTGCCTGGACCGGGCATGGGGGCAGCTTGAGGCGCGGGTGTACCGCCGGCGGTTTCCAGGGAGGAACGCCGCCCCCGGGGCCCGCACGTGGCGGGGGTGGGTGGGGGCGAGGTGCGAGGTGAGATGTCCAGTCAGTACCCACTGCGGGGTGGGCACGACGCGCCCTTTTCCCCCGGCGCCGCGCGGCGGAGTAACGGTTTTCAGGGCCCGCCGGCTGGGAACCCCTCCCACCTCCCCGTGGAGCTGGGGCACGTGACGGCCCGGGCCGGGGCTCCCGCGGGGGCGGGGCGGCGGCACGGCGTTCGTTTGCGCGGGCACTGCGTGTGGGGGGACCGGCCTGTCACGAGTGGGAGCGGGGCGGCAGCTGGCAGTCCGAAGAGGCTCTTCATCCAGAGCGGGGCCCGGTACTGCCGGGGTGACTGGCTGGCTGAAAGCTTTCTGCGGGCTTCGTTTCCCCTCCGGTGCCAGATAGGTTTTGATCTGAATAGGTTGCCTCAGGCTGTGTCTTTGAAGACTGTAACCTTTCAAGCTGTATTGCATAAACCGTGAGGTGTACTCTGGGTCGGGAAGTGAGGCACAGCTGTTACCTGACAAAAGAGGTGCTGGCTGTATAGTGTATCTCTGGGAGTGTGACCCTTAAGGTACAACAGATGAGTGTCGCAGTATTTGGCTAAACTGAGTAAGGCAAAGCAGTGAGGTTGCTGCCTCAAAACAGCTGAAGTGTGTATCCTTACAAATAAGGGGGAAAAAAAAAAGAAATAGAATTTGACTGTGACTCGGAGGTAAGCATTAGTGGTTAAACACTAAGCCTAGATTGTGAATCCAGTAGCAGATTATTAGATTTTTGTGTTTTACAGATTGGTGAGAGGAAGTAGCTGTGAGGATGTGTCTGTGTAGACCGTTATGGATAATCTCATGTTTTTCTGAAGGGACCAAATCAAGGAACATCAGTCTTGGAAGTTGTGTAACTTGTTTAGCTTTGTGCTGTGCCAGCACACCTGTTCTTTCAGTGCAGAGCTTGCTGTGGGACGTAAGGTTTACATGAGAAGCAAGGAAGATGAGACTATAATGAGGTGTGCTTTTCTTTGTAGTCTCATCAGTGGCCAGACGAATTAGCTTGAACACTTTAGTTAACGGATGTTTTGCTTAAAGAAGCGGAATAGTGAAATATTGTGGCTGAAGTTGCCTACCTGAGCTGCAGTTGCAAGTTTAGTACTTAGTTTATCCAGTTTAGGGCAGTTTGGATTGTGATCAGTGAAGAGTTAGGGAGTTCTTTTTTTATGGCTCCACTCACCATTTATGTCAATTTTCCTGTAATTATCGTAATTAATTTTGAAGTTTCCTTGATGGTTATGGATTACTTTTCTGATCCCATGGTGCTAGTAAGTATGAAGAAGGTCAGAATGATTGCTCTTGCACAAGTAAAACTGGATGTTGAGACACATAAGCAAAGGAGACAGTAAATAACTTCAACTCTCTGGGGTCTGTGGTAAAGTAAAGACTAAACAGGGGCATTTCAATTAAATGTGGGGTGAATAGAAAGCACTATACTGAGGTGAAAACATGGAAAAACTGAAGATTCCTGCATGTGTTGGAAAAACTGTTATCTAATCCAGACTTTTTTCTTCTTTTATCAGTTTAGCGCTCAGTATGGTGAGATCTGTACAGTGGTAGTAAGAACGGTGGTCTTGCTACCGAGTGCTGCTTACTGTAGTCTCTCTGGAAACTTGTAGAAATACTTGGACCTTGCAAGTGGGGGGTACCAGAAGACTAACCAAATAACCTATTTTCTTCTAAAAATGGGAGGTGTTATGAGATTAAAAGGATACAGAAACCTAAGTGAATCATCAGTTATGGGCTGAATTTCAACAACTTCATGTTCTTAGCTTTCAGTAGAGAACAATTGATATTTTGAGCCAGAGACATTTCTTTTACAGTTCTTTAGGAGTGTCCATGTCCAGTTAATGTAGTTTATATGGTATACTGTAATTTGTCTGATTTTCAAACACAAATGCAGGACCTTAAATGGACAGTATTTCACGCTCCTGTTCTTAAGAGTTAAAATACCCTAGAACTACTGATGAAAACCTAGTGTTGTAGCTAATGTAACACTTTGTATTACTGATTTTTTGTGTTTTGTTTTTTTTTTTTTTTTTTCCTTGTAAAACCAGGAAAAGCACTAATTGGTTGAATAGACTGGTTTCTGGATTTTAACTCTTACTGCCAGGAGGACCTACCATTCACATGTGGCGCTGAAGAGTGAGCAAGATAATATTACTCTGTAACTTGGTCTGATCTCTGTGGTCATCCTGGACTCTCTGAGCATCTGCATTTCCGCTGACACAATTCCTGCCCCAATCCAAGGGTAGGGGAGACAGTTAAAGCGGTAGTATGTAAAGGTTTTGACTGGGCAGGACCAGCCCAACTGGCAGATCCTCTAGTGTTGACTGTCCAAATGGCTTTTGCTAAATGTGTATCCCAGTTTTTGGGGTAAAGGAAAAAAAAGGACTCGTGGTTTGAGATAAGGACAATTTAATAACTAAACTACAATAATATTGAAAATAATACTATATACAAATGTGTGATGCATAGTGATACTGCCCCTCCCCCCCCCATGACCAAAGGGTTAGCCTGTTCCCAGCTAATGATCCCAGTGAAGGGAGAGAATGAGTGATACACAATGATACCTGCCCCCTCCCCGCCCCCCTCTCCACCGATGACCAAAGGCTCAGCCTGTTGCTGGCTAACGATCATGGAACTACACTCATGATTTCCCTGGCAGGGGGAGGGGTGTGCATCGATCTTGGAGGCACTCATGGAATGGAGATAACAGTACAAGCATCCCAAACTGAGAGCTGACTGGATTGGGGTGGGGGGTGGGGTGGGGAAGGCCTTGGGAGGGCGATGCGGAGCCAGAACAGAGGACAGAAAGCCACCGGAACCAGAAAGCGAAGGGCGATCTACCGGAAGGGTCCTCGCCTATATACTGGGCATGACGTGTATGTTATGGAATAGATTATTGGTAACTGTGGTTCTCAATCTAGTAACTGAAGAACAAATCCTGGTCTAATAGCTGGGGCTGTGCCCTCNTGGGCATAGTGTACACATAGTGGTACGATACTGTGTACTACTGTGGTGCAGTAACCTGGTCTGTAGTTAGCCAGAGAAGTCTAGTGAACATAGAGACCCTTAGAGATGTGTCTTGCTTTCTTTGTTGAAGAAGTTGGGTCATTGGCTGGAAGGTGTTTCTTGAAGGGACACAAATACTTCCTTATTCTGGAATAAGTCATATCTTAACTTTGCTTCACCATAGACTATTTTCATCTAAGGCTTTATCTGTGTTCTTATATATTAGCTCTGAGTATCCTTGTAAATTACAATGCATTGTGTTCCTCTAAAAGTCAGAAAAAAGCAAGACAATCTGTCTTCTGGCAGCATACCCTCTCTCTCTGTTCTAATTGTAAAACCTATATGGCACTTCTTGATGAGAAGTTCTAAGTTTCGTTGATGAAATTGAAAGAGATATGATAGTAGATGAACTATCATGGCATCTTGACCTAACAGAGCAGATTTTCTGTAGGACCAAGCTATAGTAAGTGTGGAATTTCTAGCTTTTACTTACAATGTTGAAAAATATCAAGGAGTAAAAAGACATTGAAGCTTATTTAAGTTCAAAAACTTGCCAGAGAACTTAAGATTGTCTGAGGGATGTAGGGGTATTGATACCAACTTATGTTTCCCATAGAATTAAGTATGCACACTGTTTTATTTCAGTAATCTGTATTGTTTATGGGATATAGTGTAATCTTGTGTTGGCTTCTTCCATCATCCTCTCCCTCCCTGTTGGAATTCGGATTTACAAGTGAAAACTTGTAAATGGCTATTGTTGTTAAGTGACTTTTCCATAGTGCTTACCAGAGTCAGGGAAGAAGGATGCTGGAGCCCAAACACTTCTTCCCAGCATATATAGGAGGCCATGACTGAATTTGCTTTTGAGGTTGTTCATCTTGTTGGTTAGGAAGACACTCCAAACCTGTTTCATGGGAGACTGAAGTCAGGAGTTGTCAGTGAGAGTGTTGAAGCCATTTATTTACTTGATGTGAAAGTTGTTGCAAATTATACTTACTTCATTAGAAGAAATTTGGCTCTGCTTCTATACACAAAACAGTATAGTGGTATGCATCATGTTACTTAGCTGTGCACGTTGACTCTTAAGCAGTTTGTCAGGCTCCTGCCTTAATGCCCAAGTGTTTAGTGTTTTGTTTCTGTAAATTTAACTGAAAGGATAGAGGGGTAGGAGAGGTGAAGGAGCTTTAGTTCTGCGTGAGAGCATCCTTGTGATAAAGCAGCATCAGTGAAACACACAGTTATAAATCTGGCAAAATACCTTGGTTTACCTGCAGCTTTTATGCAAGATCTGACTTCTGCTGACCTGGGCTGGCATGTGAGTAGTGGATGGAATCTCATGTGACTTTAAGCTTCTAAGCTTCAGGTTTGTAAACTATATGTTTAAGTGCTTCTTAGGTACTTACAAGCTGTGTGAATTTCCAGCAGGAGAGAAAAGCATTATTTGTGGGATCTTTCCCTGATGAATCAGAGTGCTGAACCTATTCATTAAAAATTGAGTTTCTTAACACATTCTCTTCCCAGCTTTATTTTGCTTGGAAAATTGTAAGCATTTTCAGCTGAAGCTGTCCAAACCCCATCTGCTTCATGCAGAATCTGGGTGTTAGAAATCTTCAACTGGAGCAGTTAAGTTGTTTTATATTTTGGAGAAATATTTTGAGGAAGTCTTAGAAAGGTGGTGATTGCCATTCTTCAATGAAGCTGATAGCATTTAGGTCTGTAGCTTGATGAGCGAGAGTCTTCAGGGCAGATATGATGGGACTGCATTCCAGAATTCCTGAAATGTTCATTGAATAGACTTCAGACTTAGCTGGCGGTAGGTTTGGTAGCCCTATTAGCAAGTTTTTTACATGACTGCAGAAGGTTTTTTTTTCCTTGTTTATTTTTTTGATGTAAAGCTACTAATGCAAGTTACCATTCCTTGTTACCATTATCTTTGTTATTCAAAGCAGCTGAACAAACTGAAGGAAAAGTTGAAGCATATGTGAAAACAGAGTACGTTATTCTATTTTGTGTGTACAACTTCAGTATTAGGAAGCTAGAAAAACATAATGTAACTTGTGAGAAATTGGAGTGAGTTTTAAGGCTGCACTTTGTGGCATGTGTATTCATGTAATCTGGTTAGGGTAGTTTAGACCTTGTACTTTTTAAATTAACCTGGAAGCTCTTGGAAGCTGATTTTTTTTTTTTTTGTATTAAAAACTCCACAAACCCTTAGGTGCATAACACACCTGATGTGTGGCCTACACTGACAACTAGGTGAAGAGGATTTCCAGTGAAATGTGATCAAATGTTGATGCCCTTTATATTGATGGAAGTTATGAGATTGTTCTCTTCTTTAAAAGCTGTTAACTGTCTCTCTATTAATAACTATTTAACTGTTAAGTTAAATAACTGCGCTGATGTACTTGGCTAATTATTATTTTTTTTTTTAGACTTTTGCTGCTGATTACAAAAGGTTCAGATAATAACCAGTTCTTCATTACAGGTATCCTTACAAGCTGCAGATAGTAATTTGCTCTCCCTGTCACCACTGTTGCTGAACTTCAGTTGCCTGTGCTGTAGAAGTCCATACTATAATACAGGAGGTACTTTCTGTGTTTCTAAGGATTTCAATGCAGCTTTATATTTTGACACAATTTCTTTTTTTTTTTTTTTTACCAAAGTATCAGATAATCCTAAATATCAGCCAGAACTTACCTGATTAGAAGTCTCCTGAGGTCTGCAAAAGAAATCTTGCTGCTCTAACTTCATCTTCCAGTTAGAAATTAATGAGCAACTATTCCTTCAATGGGATTTAGAGTTGCATCCAAGAAGAAAATGTCATATCTAAATTAACAGGGGTTTTTTTATGTGTCTCACCCAGTGATAAAGGAAGAAATAACCTTCAAAACCTGAACTTGTAAGAGATACAGACTTGAACGCTGTAGAAGTCATTGGTTGAGACTAAGAATGGCTGCCTTAACCTTGGTCTTCTGATTAAGTCAAGAAGTTTCTTCTTATAGCACTTGACTTTCATCTGGTTTTGTGTTGTCACTAATCTTGTACATTGGAATCTTTTTTGGATTATACTTAGTCCAGATCAGAAGGTAAAATGTGTTGGTACCTCCTCTGTGCTCTGCAAATCATTTTGTAGTAGTGGTGTAAAAAACACAGTTTTGTTGGAGAATATGGCCTTAAAATGTAGGCTTCTGTACGTAATTTTAGTTAAAGAACTTAAGGAAAAGTGTGAATTTTTTCCTGGAGAAAGCTACTCTTGTTGATTGAGCACGAAGATGACTAATGTACATTTGTCATGGTGTTTGTACTGAGATTGGTGTGTAATTACAGACAGTGTCAGCAACAAGATTCTGTAATTTCTTCTAGGTTGTGTGGCTTTGTGTAGCATACTAGACTTCTTTATGTGGAGAGTTGAAGAAGCACATCATATTCACACTGTGCTATGATCAAACTCATTGGTTGTCACTATAATTGTAGAAAAGCTTTTCTCAGATACTGGGAGCCTCCATATTCTTCCTTCTCTAGTTCTTGCTACATACTTTCTGCTGAGTACTGTGGGAGTCTCTGTAAGACTGATGCCTGTGTAGATTATGATTTATTGAGAGTAAGACATTTGATACCATCCAGTGTTCCAACTACCTTTTTCCTTGAGTCCAGGGCCGATCATTAACTGTTGTATAACACACATAAGCAGTAAAAGGTTTGCTGGGATTTCTGGTGACAATAATGGTCATGTTTTTAAACATTCTTGTAGGCTTCTTTGAAATGTGAATCTCATGGCAAAAATTTGACAGAACTGAGTCTAATTTGGACCATATTCTCCAGACACAACTTGTTTGCTTATTCGTTTTTAAAATGCTGTGATCTGCCTGTATTTTGTTCTGGAGGGATATGGATCTAGAGTGTCAGAACTTACTTGTCCAGGTGTTTCATCTACTCATGTGTTCCATTATTATTTCGTCACTCTAAAGAGTACTAATAGAGGGAGTAAGAACAGTGATTTTTATCTGCTGTTATTGATGAGTAAAGTCTCCTTCTTGAGATGAGGCAATGATCTGCAATTTGCATCTGTTTATTTTTAACAGCAAGCTATGAAGTCCAGACTACTAAGAAATAAGACATTAATGTGAATCTTTGAGAACAGATTGCCAATGCTAGGACCCTTAATGAAACTGTAGATTAAACTGCTTCTAATGGCAAGCAAGTAACATGTTTATAAAGTCTCAGTCTGTTTCTGTTGGGCTTTTCTTTCATTGGGGAGCTTGTTCCAGTGAAGGATGAAAAATACTGATAAGGGTCTCCTATTTTTGCTTTAGAATTTCTCTACAAGCAAGATTAAAGTTATTTCCCATTTAGGAAAGTATGCCTTTATTATAGTTAGTTTTTGTATGAGACTTACAGGTGTTGCTGTTTGGTTTCTGTTACAATCTTTCCTGAAATGAGAGCAGCAGTAAGGAAGGGTTAGAATAAAACACTCAGGAGTGCCAAGGTGAAAACGGTATAAATAGTGTGTCTTTGACTGCACAGTGTGTAGGCAAAAACCTAATTTAAAATGTGGTGGAGGTATAGTCAAGCCTGTACTTCAGAAATGGTCTTCTGTAGACATGTGAGAAGGAGCCACTAAACTTCTTGGATGTGCAGTTTTTGCTTAAAGATGTTTGATTATGGTTACTTGCCTTTTTTTTTCTTACTATAATGGATTGTCTGAGTGGAGTTTCATTGCCCAGGGCCAGGAATATCTTTTTGGACCATCAACAGTTACTGATACATCAAAGTGTCACTGATAGAAGCAGAACTGTCCCATGTGCAAGAAGAAGATAAGATATTGTAGTGGAATGATCTCGAGATAAAATATTATTTGACAGAGCAGCCTGTATAGCAGGCTACAAGTACTTTTGAAACTAGAGTTGTCTGAGAGGAAGTGGGTCTCCTGGAGTTGCAAACACTTTAAGACAGCACATACGAACCATACCAATTCATGTAACTTCTTTTATGTGGTTGGCTACTGTATTCCCTATTATTGAGTTATTGTCTTTGTTGCAGTCAAGACAGTGGTACATCTTTGGGAAACAGGGAAGGCTTTTCATTACTAAATGCTGGTGAAGATGTGTTTGAATGCTTCTGCAAAAATATTAAGCAGAATTCATAATTCCAACGGCCTCCTTGCCGGCAGAAAAAAGTCAGGTTTGTAGATCAGTCTTGAGGTGGAGAATACTTAGAAATTCTGGAAGTCCACTTCTTTGCTTTGAGTGAGTACTCAGCTGGAAGTTACAGGTTTTTGATTTCTTCAGACTAACTTACCCTCTGGGTAACTCCTGTAAACAACTCTTAATCAAGTTTTACCACTGAACTTGATTGTAAAACTCTTTACCCTTATGTATTTCCTGTTAAAGAAATTTTTGGGATGCATGTAAAACCTGTTCAGAATAAAAGATTGATGTCACTTAATTTTTCATCGTGCTGTGTTAATTTAAGAGCTCTTCTGCATTCATTATAGTTTCTTTCATCTTTATTGCTAGTTGTAGGCCCTGCTCTAGTTGTTGGAAAAGAAGATGCTCAAAGACACACTTCCATAAGTGATTAAAGATTTTGATTGTCAAGTGGAATGGCTGGATTAAGGTGACCCAGGAATTTACCCTCTTGGATCCCATTTTAAGATAAAAACAGTAGGTACTGTGTTCTTACAAAAATGATTACGTGCTTTCTTGGGAGGTCTCTGGACACTCCATATAACCCATAATGAGCTGTGTTTCTTCTGAGACTTGTGGACAAGTTAATGTGATGGTCATTGGTGAATTACTTGTCAGGCATAAGTTTTTTTTCAAGTAATGTAGTATCATACTGCACTCTGCATGTTTGTGTAAGTGTAGCTTCTATATGCTTTTAAAGTCCTTTGTGGCTTGATGTTACAAGACAATTCTTCTAACAGGGATAGTAGGTAGGTACCAGTTCCAGTATTGCATTGTTACAGCTGCTTCTGTGTAGTAGCGTAAGCACAGTTTTGTCTTACCTTTAAGTATTTAAAACAACCTTCTGTAGAAGTATTTTGAAATAGTGTCTGTAGCACATGGTCTTTGAAAATACATTTAAAGATGTAATCTATTTCACTACTTATGGATATTTAGTGTAGCCAAAGAGTATTAGATACAGTAAATCTAGCTGCTCTTCAGTGTTGGTTCATTTGGAATATGTTAATGAAGCCTTAAAGGCTTTTGAAGCATGCCAGTCATTAAGAGGAAGAAAAACTGAAAATGAAATCTGCTGCTCAGCAAACAAATGCATCTTTTTTTTAAATGACAGTGGGATCAGAAGAGCTAGCAAAATTTCATAAATGAAATTGCCTGTTCAGTTATTTGCACTTTAGTACATGCTCTGATCACCCATTAAGAAATCATAACTGACTTGAATGAAATACAGCTTGATTATCTGATACTTGCCTGATTTCTTTTGTTTCTAGTTTGCATGTATAAACTTCTGAATGACAGGTGTCCTTAAATGCTTAGTGAACAGTGAAGTAAGCATGTAATATTCTTTTTTTTTTTTTTTTTTTTTTTTTTTTTTTTTTTTNACTCCCCAGGCAAACTTATTCTCAGGGAATCTGTTTAGTATCTTTATGTAGCAGGATGGGATGAAATTGTTCATATGTTTAAATAATCAACAATCAAGCATACTATAAAGCTGACTTGGGGTACTGGTCAGCACCTATTCCCACAAATTGCCAGACTGATTCTGATGAAATTTGCTACCTTTCTGGGCTGAATATTTGACTTGTTTGTGAGGTTATTTGAGACTCAATTCAGTAATGCTTTAATAAATTTTGGTGACATAGAAAGGCAATGCTTGCTGTGAAAGAAGAGGGCTGTGTGTGTTGAGAGGGGGGTGTTTGTGAGTGTTTTTGTGTGGTAGGTTTTTTTTGTAGGGTTGTTTTTTCAGGTTTTTTTTTGTGGAGTTCTTTTGGGTAAGAAATACTGTATTCCAGGATGGATTTAAAATGCTAGTTGTCTGTAGAAGGGAAGATATTATGCTTTTTCTTCCGCTTGTTAATATCCAGTCATAAGTGATAGGTCCTGAATTTTCTGCATCTAATACTGCTTTTATAATGTGATTTGAAGTGTCATTTTACAGTCCCTGGCCAACTTGGAACAGACAGGAGATATTACTCTTTTCTGGAGAGACGGGTACACTGTGAAATAACATGCTGCATTACTGGTTTTTTACTTTAGTAGTCTCAGATTGTAGCCTTACTGGCCAAGATCCCGTTGTTTTATTAATGTCATTATAGTGCCAGGAATTCAAGAACAACATCTTTATGTGAAAGAACAACTAC